>OY856409.1:1387894096-1388191596 GCA_963693085.1 Alisma plantago-aquatica
CAACTGTGGCCGGAGCGAGGACGATACCTCCTAAGCCCTTTGACCAACGATTGAGCCAAAAAACAAACCTCTTCCCGTATGCTTTCTGGAAAGCAAGCTAAGCCGCCTAAATCATCAGCAACGAAGCGGATCCGGTCGAGCGGAGATCCTCCGGGAGGGCAATACTCCCACGATCTGTGTTCCGAAAGCGGTTCCGTTTGCGTTTCCTTGAAGAACGATTCAAAGTAAGTGATGCATACCTACTAGCTGTAGCTACGCGCCAGGCCGAAGAGGTATAATCTGGCAGATCGATAAACGGCGATCCTCCGGGAGGACAATACTCCCATGGACTGAGAGGTACAGCTTGCGTTTCCTCGGGGTGAACACGCCGCTCCCACAACGACTGGAAGAACGATTCAAAGTCAAAAGATGCATAGCCAGCAGCCGAAGAGGTATCAGTAGACGGAGCGCAGGTGGGAGCGGGGATCTGCGACCGGCACTGCGGGCAAGAGTTACACTTGATAAGCCACGACTTGATGCAGTCGCCGTGATAGGCGTGGGAGCAAGGGAGCATGGGAGGGCAGTACTCCCATGATCTGTGTTCCAGAAACGGTTCGGTTTGCGTTTCCTCGGGCTGAAAACGCCACCCCCACCAGTCGAAGAGCGATTCAAAGTCACGAGATTCATACATACTAGCTCTAGCTGCGCGCCAAGCTGAGGTAATTGCCAGATCAATAGACGGAGCGTCGGTGGGGGCGGAGATCTGCGACCGGCACTGCGGGCAAGAGTTACACTTGATAAGCCACGACTTGATGCAGTCGCCGTGATAGGCGTGGGAGCAAGGGAGCTGCTTGGCCTCGGACCCGAGAAGAAACTGCTCCATGCACACCGCACAAACACGGCGGTGTTCGTTGACCAGGAAAGCTTCCGTCACGGCCACGGCGGGTAACGCGTCGATGGTCGCATCGCTTGCGCCGTCGAAGGCAAAAGAGATGCTTTGATCGCTGGAATTGTCGGAATCATAGACGAAGTCGGTATCATAGTCTTCGGTGAAGTCTTCGGAATTGAAGTCCATGTTGTTCCTAACTTGGTGCCTCGATCTCTTTCCAATTTATGTAAACTCAAGGCGTTACGGCGGCGACGGCGGCCACTGGTTGGTGTGGGGTGCCGGCGTGCCGCGTATGACACGCCAATCGCCGGCTCTCCTTGGGTCGGGTTTCATCGGGAAAAAGAAAATGGCGGATAGGATATAGCAGCTTTCCGTCGTCGTTAAGGACTGAATTGCCGAGAAAGGTCGCAGGGGGGTCCAGTTTCATCACGTCACTGATGACGTTTTGCCTCAAGCAACTCCCAACCAGAATCCATTTTTCCCCTTTTTCTTCTTCTAAATTAATAATCCAGGTATGTATGTATTCGTTTGTCCTGTCGAGCAAAGAGGTATGTATCTTCAGCCTACAGGTCAAAACAGCAAGAACCAAGACTTCTAAGAGATGGATAGATCTCTCAAAGATTGCAGCGTCTATATAACTAAATATTTTGTAATTAATTAATATTATCTTTTATAAGGTACGAGAAAAAGATAATAGTTGAAGATGATTAGCGACAAGGTATTATTTTGAAGTACTATTAGAATAAAACAATACCTTCCACTAAAAACTTTATAGAAGTGCTAAAAAATGTATTCCCAAATAAAAAGAATACAACATTTACAAAATCATTGAAGTTCTCAAAAAAGAGTACTTGTAAATATATACAACAGTATAATTAATAAATAATAAAGAAGTGCACACATAAAGTAATACGCATAAATATAAAAAAAGACTAAAATAAATGGTGTTCGTAAATCAAACCATTCTCATTATCTGCAATCAATTATTTTGTTCTCTTTCCTAGTTAACAGATAATTGTAACTACTACCGCTTGTTCCATTTTCTCCCTCGTCCTCTTCTTTTTCTCTCTCCTGTTAAATTTTCATGGCTTCGATACTCCCTCTCGTAAAAAGTGCAACTCAGTTGCTCTGCACGAGACGCCATGTACATTAGTGCGATGATGTCCATCATTTGAAGAGAGAGTTGGGTGTCTAGTACATCTACTATTGTAAGGAACAACTGTAGCAACAAACTAAAGAATTGTAGCATCAAATTCAGCATATCCTCTCACAAAATCGGGAATATCCTCTGAAAAAACAACAACAAAAGTTGGGGGTTACATTCACCCATATGGTGAAGAGAAAGGATCTGGGTTGGGGCAAAAGGTAGTCCGGGTTGGGGTAAAAGACAACTCCGGTTGGACGTGAAACCTATAGTAAGATTGCCAATAATGTTGATGTTGGAGCACCGCACCACCTTGCCATCTAGAGACCACCCTTTATCATTTTGTCAACCATCCTTATTGCATTGTATGTATTGCCTCTTCTAGAGAGTTGGCCACATCTTATCTAACACATGTATGGATGTTTCTCGATGCACACCTTGCACATCGCCATTCATGGGAATGGTTTATTACATTCATAATTTGTTTATCGCTAAAAACTCTCATTTGGAAGAAAAAAAACTATATTTTGACACATGAAAAGAGTATGCATCAGTCTATATTCTTGGATTCTACCAAGGTTTTATGTCCTTTTCATGGTCTTCAATCATGCCAAGCAAACAATTGAGAGTTAGTAGCATGGCTAATCATTGTTATGACTCCTTGCCTATACATTTGTTGATATTAAAAAAAATACTAGAATGTGTTGGTATGTATGAGTTCTTGATTGTTGTATTACATGCTTCAAAATGGTAGATGTGTGGTCTCTGTCTCCATACCCATCCTTGGTCCAAACATTGTTCTCACATTGAAATTGATAGTGTTTACTTAATGGTCACTCCCATGTAGTCTTGACTTACAACTGTTAGATGTGAGTATTCGTCAACCTATTCCTACTACGGTTGTCTCTAATTTTTTGTTCGGTGTGACTTGACACCCTATCAATACATTGAGATGCCACCATCACCGTCTAGTTATTCTTAAAAGAGTATGATGGGTGGGTGATTATAAAGTTATGTGTGTCACATTTCTTTGTCATCAATAATTGTCAGATGCTTTATCAACAAACCTTAATTAGGTTGCTTCATGCTCCTCCTTTATTGATTCTTAAGTAAGACTGCTTTTGCTCACGTCTATGTAATCTTTATCGGTTCACTCTATTGTTAGCTATGCACACTTTTCTAACACAAGTGCTTCTCTAAAGAGTGGGATCCAAGAGGGAATTCACTCCTCACTTAGTTGAGGAACAAACTCATCTAACCCAAACACACTAACAAGCATGTCGGCATAGATGTATTTTTTATTTTCAAAAAAAATCTATACAAGAATAGCGGTGGAATAAAGTATCATGACTATTTACAAGTTACAAGGTTTCATGATAACTCCCACTTGGGGACTTACATAAAAGTAACAACTTCAACAACTAGACAAAGGGAGGTCCAAGCTATCTCAAGTCTATCTCCCCAAGAGTCAACTCCTATAAGCAAGGTTCAGGTCTACTGTCAAGTCCTCCATGTCCTTCACCTAGGGGTTGGAAGCATATCCCACAAGAGAAGACAAAGTAGATGTTGTTAGCATAAAAGTTGGTATGTGTGTATAAACATGAATTGAGCAATATCAGGGGAAAAGGACATCAATAAAATTATCAAAGATATCCAAATCAAGAGGAAAAAAGAACATCCAAATAGATATCAAAGAGAACTTTTAAGGAATGTAATCAATAAAAGGGTTTCTTGCCTTAAGAAAACTCACAGCAAAATATCACAATCATAAATCGTGTATATAAATAATTTTAGACTAAGATTGTTTAAAACAGGGTTGAAACAGCATAAGATTTCAGCCAAAAGGTGGGTGAAATAAGCGAGTCATATTTATATATATATATATATATATATATATATATATAGAGAGAGAGAGAGAGAGAGAGTGGAAAAGCACATTCTTGGCAGAAATAATGTGTTACTGTGTATTGTTATATTCATTCATTGCTACTAGAAATAAAATTAGTCTATGTCAGGCACAAATGTAGAGGCAAGAAGAAGCTTAGTCAATCTCGCATAAGGGATGAAAAACAAATAATTGATACAAGGTGGGATCAGAGGACCCATAAATAATTAGCCAACTATATCCATAATTAAAGTGCATAATAAGATCATAAAAATCTAAAACATCAGGAAATAAGATTACATGTTTCAATCTGAGTCAATCATGTTCTACATCTAAATATAAGAGTGCAGCTTGAAATAGGATGAAAAGATTATAACTTGTAGTCCAATATGCATATCAAAATATTAAGAAGATCAAAATAAACATATTATCATATAAGAACTCACTTGAGTAAGCCTCTTAGAAGAGAGAGAAGTGTATAGAATAATATGTCTCAAAGGACTAAGAGAGAGAATAAACATAGGTCTTTGCTAAATATGATTAAGGAGATGCAACATACCTCGTATCTAGTATATCAAGGTCCAAGATAAACCCTAGATCCATATCAGGGGAACAAGGCACATATTATATTATTTGATTAATAATAAAGGAAATCTTTCCATATATTCTGTTTTATTCAGTTATGAGATAATGATGTAACATAATAAATGTCTAAAGATTGATATTACTCAATGGTGCATGTCTTCGGGTTGATGACCAGAAAAATGAAATCATATGGATGTTAAGAGTATATACATTCTTATTATGTCCCTAGTTGGATGTTATTGTTGAAGGCCGATAGATAGTAATAACACATAGACTAGAGTGTGTGTTGTTGATGATAGAATCTCAATAGTCATGATATGTGATATCAAACCAAACACATAGATACTTGTTAGAGAATAGTTTATCAGACAGGCCCACCTTGGGAGTGACACATGGAAACCATGATTGGTAATCAAAGTCATCTTTCATAGTGATGGTGGTGATTGTGGTTTTTAGACCTGAAATCACTACACTTGTCACATGTCGTTCAATGTACTTTGATATCATCCACTGTGACGTCGAATAAAGGTTGTCATAAAGTTGGTGCATGGGTGCATTGTGACATATGGGGATGATTGTGAGTGATGTAGATGGAAATTGTCAGTCCTACAGGAGTTTGATGTCCTGGCCACTTGATGAGTGAGACTAAGAAATGCATGGCCATGAAGGTGAGAGTTAATATGTGATGTTGAGCTTGTACATATCTCAAACAGTCTTCTCTAGTTTAAGGAACATGGATTGATCGTTGAAGAGAATTACGATTCCATACTTCGAGTTCAATCTAAATGTTAGAGACAAAGGAACTATAGAATCACTATAATACCAACCCCAGATTGTAGGTTGAAGTTGTGATCGCTCTTTTTGTAGGTCAAAATTGTAAACACGATTGTCCGGTCAAAGATATCGGACTTTAAATTTATACTAGACTAGAAGAGACGTCTGTAACTCAATACAGAGTGTTTGTAGTTGTAAGGACCCTGACCTTCGTTTAGGGTTTACCCTGTTTTCTTTGCTTAACCCTGGTGCTTTGGTGCTTGCTAATCACCTTTAGTGGTGATTAGGGTTTGGTTGTGCTTTGTTGAGAGTTGGAGGTGTTGCTTGCAAATAACCCAAGTTTAGGGTTTTGTGGGCAAGTTTGCCACCTTGTGAGGTGTTCCTCTCTCTCTTTGCTTCCTCTTGTGTAGAGAGGAAGGCTTGGGCTCGTTTCTTGAGTTATTTTGGGCCTTGTTGAGCTTGTTGGGCCTTGAGGTGCCTTGCTTTCCTTTGGTTGAGCCTTGTGTCGGCCAAGTGGGGTGCGTATCGGCCTAGGAGTGTTTGTGTCGGCCAACATGGATGTGTTTCGACCATGGTGCAAGTGGTTGTGTCGCCCATGGTGCTTGACCTAGCCTTGACCTTGTTTAGTGGACACTTGGAACATATCGTGGACATGTGGATGGAGCTTGCTAGAGTAGTGGCTCGTGCACTAGGACAAGTGTCCCTTGGCAAGTGACACCTTGCTTGGACCAACCTTGTTTTCTCCTCCCTTTCCTTCTATATAGGTGGTTCCTTTCCTTAGCTTAGGGTCCCTTTGGTCCTTTGGTTCCTCTCCACCTTGTTGCATGACACAACCCTCTCTTTGCTTGGTGGTGGCCGATATCCCTCTTGAAGGAGCAAGTTTGGAGGCCGACACACCTTGGAGAAGCAAGTGGTGGCCGATAGTCTTGGAGTCTCCATCTTCCTTGCTTGGTGGTGCTTGGAGCTAAGAGCTTGAAGTTGCTTAAGGTGGGTTGCATAACTTCTAACCCTAGCTACACTATCTCCTTTTCTTTGTTCTTGCGTATATGTTGTTGTTAGTTTTACATCTTGCTTTAGTATCCTTGTTGGCCGATCATCTATGTGGTTTAGTGTTTCTTGGTGAGAAATACTCCTTTCTCTCTCTAGTCTAGAGGAGTGAGTTTAAACTTCTAGTATCATGAGCAACACCCCTCTTTCTTAGTTGATTGAGGTGATCTTGTGTTCTAGTTGCTTGAGCAACACTCTCCTCTCACCATGGACTAGAAGGGTGAGCTCGGTTGTAGTGGACCTTGTTTAGGGTTGGTGTTGTGTTGCCGATGGGTGATAGGTGGTGTGCAAGACCCCTCTTTCTTAGTTGATCGAGGTGAGCCATCTCCTTGACTCTCTAGGGTTTTTGGTATCTTGTGCTTGAGGTAGAAGACGACCTTGTGAAATGTATCTTGGTGGAGATGGGGATGATGAGGTGCTTCCTGACAGCCCTCTAGTCTAGATTTGCACGACATGAGTGTGTGTGTGAGTTGGCCGACAGGTTCTTGTGTTGAGCGACACCCTTGGTTCTGGTGACGGGCGTCACAACTCTTCCCTTGTTGTGCGTTGGCCGTTAGGTTTTGCTTAGTTGGCTGTACGGCATGTGCATATGTTCTCTCTCTTGGACGTTAGCCTTTTGTGGGTGACCTGGTCGACATCAACCTGTGTCGGGCATTGCTGGGCTCCTTGTAACGGGTGTCACACTACCCTTATATCGGTTGATAGGCCTGGTGGTGACGGGCGTTGCCCGATAGGTGTGGAGTGCCCGACGTACACCCCTTGACGTGCGACGCAGCGTCGTTCAGCTGCACGTAACGCATCGTTGCTGCTTGCCTATATATCTGCCGTTATGCGTTAAGCCTTGGGTCAGGGCAGGTGGCCGACACTGTCTTTTAGTGAGAGTTCATGGTGACCTATAGTGAGGGTTCCCGGCACTGTTAATGATAGTTCATCTCGTTATGAAAACAACCTTGTGGTTATGTTCTTAGTAAAACGATGGTAACTCCTTATATAGATGGTGATGCTCGTTATCATAAGCTTGTTCATCTTAGCCTGGCTAAACATATGGGAGTGATTATATGTTAATGCTAAGAATGGTGATGGTAGTGGTAATAATAACGCTTGTTCTGTATATCTAGCGCGACTATATGCATGAAGTGAGCACCTTGATTATTTGTATAATATTGAGATGAGGATGAGTCTAGATATGGTTTGCTATATGATGCGCTTTATGCACTTGATCAACAGATAAGGTATATTTGATAAGTATAGCATCTTGAATGTCATCTCATGATGATAAGCATAGTCCTTATGTTGAAACTATGATTATTGTATACTCTAACCATGTAGGTGATTTTTAGCCATGAAAAGGTTATGAGAAATATGTGATGAGTAACATCACTTTGATAATTACTCTTGTGGATGGAATTGCATATATGATGTGTTTGTCCCATGATGATGATGATGTAATCCTTGAGAGGCAGTGGCACTATATGATGAGGGATTGAGATCCCATGGTAGGTGATGATCCTTATGATGGATCTAGATTGATTTGCAAGAGGCCAAGTGATAACATGTGATGTGGATCCTTGTGATGAATCAGTATGATGTGAATGGTAGTATAAGCATAATGTTGAGTTTATGTTGTTTATTTCCTGTTATAGCTTACATGTTATACAACTTGGTTGAATCTTGCAATCCATCTAAAAGATACGAATTAATCACAGTGAAATCTATCATGTAGTTTTCCCTGGCCATAGATCCATCATCGTCAAGAATTGGTGATGGTGAAACGGGTTCTCCTGCGGGTTAACCCGGAGCGCATATTGTTGAATATGCGAGGTTTCTCCTAGCCTAAAGTGAGGAGGTAAGAGTGCAACTTCGGTTGTAGACTCAAGGGTGTGGAATCAGACCCGTAGTTTAATTGTGATGAAGAGCATGGTGAACAAGCCCATGGCTCAGGATGTGTGATATGAGGAGCATGAATGTGTTCATGGCTCAAAGCAAGGTGAATAGGCCTGTGGCTCAGTTTTACTAGCGCTGAGACCTGTACTAAGGCGGGCTAGGCAGAGGGTAGCCTGTGGAGCTGACCCTGTGGCTAAGACCACTTCAGCATGAGACTGCAGTCCTGCTTATGTTGTACTCATGCACTGACCATGAGGCGGAGAAGGTCGTGGATTCCGGTTCTTCCATTGACCTTGTATGGCACCGACTATGGCTTCACAGCCAAAGGTTGGATTTGAACGGTACGGTTCACTTCCTCGGGCATAATAATACGTAATCCAGCCGTTTAGTATTTACTGCTTAGGACAAACACGAAACATTGGTTGAGGCCTTGTTTGTGTAGTTAACTTTGTTTGTATCTTGCAGTTGCTTGTACCTTTCTCATATGTAGTAAGCTTTATACATTCTATCTTGTTAATCATGTTTCATAAGGAAATAGTTGGATAAATGACTGAGTACTTTTGGTAAGCTTGATAAGTATGAACAGTCTAATCTTATTACTTTTATCAGTTAGTTGCTTTATATATACCTGAGGTTTTGTAGTTTCAGCGGG
Organism: Alisma plantago-aquatica; assembly: GCA_963693085.1. Lineage (NCBI taxonomy): Eukaryota > Viridiplantae > Streptophyta > Magnoliopsida > Alismatales > Alismataceae > Alisma > Alisma plantago-aquatica. The sequence continues at coordinate 1,387,902,936 of OY856409.1, forward strand.
GAGTTATGTTTCTCGCTGGGACAATGTTCGATTGTCTCACCCCGCTGGTTTACACCCTTTTTAGGTGGTCGAGCTAGACGTGGTGGTGGTCGTGGAGTTGCGGCCGAGCAGCAAGAAGAACAGTAGAAGGCAAGCGTTGGATATGTTGTTGTTTTGGATGTTTTGTGATAGAGTCTAGAGTCATCCCTGTACTCTCAGGTCCTTGGCGGTGTTTTATCGTTGTTTCACGATGTACAGCTGTAGATGTTTTGTATATATCCTGTTGTTGGCCGGATGTGGGCCTTTATGTATGTATAAACAGGCGATGAACTCATGTTATGACAGGACAGCTGTTGCTCTAAGCTGTGGACATGTATCAAGGCTTGTATGAATGTATATAACATGTTTTCTTGCAGGATGTGGACTGGAATGTAATAGTTTCTCAGTTTATCAGTTTTCCGCAAACGGTTTTAATTAACCCGTGTTTTTGGTAAATATGTGGTTATGGTGATTTCCGCACGTTTTCACGTAACACCTCGCTGTCTGGGTGATGTGGGATGTGTTTCCACAAAGTTTGGTATCAGAGCTTTAGGTTCACTGTACAGGGATTTAGGACTAGGTTGAGTCTGTTCTTATGTGTTTTCCATATTTCCTCTACCCTCAGTGGAAGAAAAGCCAAGTTGTCTAGAAACCATGAAGAACACGTTGCTGAGCACAGCGATGTTGCATCGGTTGGTGGAGCGGTAGGTCAGGCACATGAAGATCGGGTGCCTAAGGTCCCCCAACCTAACCCAGCCATACTTGAACACCCTGCCTACCAACAGCTTATGGGGCAGATGATGGATACGATGAATCTCATGGTTGAGCGATTACCAGTGCCTCCTCCGCGAGCACAGGTTCCCCATGAAGAAGCATCGGGTATTGGGAAGACCTTCGAGCGGCTTCGCCAAGTCGAAGCTTCGGATTATACTGGAACGGCTGATCTAGCGGATGCAGATCTGTGGCTGACAAGTCTTGAGAAGGCTTTCCGGATCCTCGACATCCCTGAAGCAGACTGAGTAAAGCACGTTGTCTACCTTCTGAAGGGTAGTGCTGGTCACTGGTGGACCATCGAGGAAGAGAAGCGGCTCGGTGAGGTGATCTGTTGGGAGGTTTTCCGACGCGAGTTCGTCACCAGATACTTCCCGAAGACGTATCTAGACGAGAAAATCAGTCAGTTTGAGAGCTTGCGGCAACGGACGATGAACATCACCAAGTATGAGGCTAAGTTCATGGATTTGTTGAGGTTTTGTCCTCACATGGCAGCAACAGACGAGGAATGAATCAGACGTTTCGAGAAGGTTCTGAGATGACAACACCTATGTCTGCGTTGGAGAACTGAGAGAAGTTTGCTACGTTCGTGGAATCTGTCCAGAGAATTGAGAGATCAGTTAGGGAGAAGAGAGAGTCTATGCCTAAGAAGAGACTTGCTCAGTTCCAGGGTCAGAGGTTTGGTGGCTTTAAGAAGCCCAGGTTTTCAGCACCATCAGTGATGAGAGGTTCTGGTGGACCGTCTCAGTGGTTTCCGAGTAGAGGAAGAGGTTATGTTTCTTCACCATCTAAGACACACAACACAGCTTCTGTGGCAGTGACAGGGCCATCTAGGCCACGGGTTGATGATAGAGTATGCCATCAGTGTGGTCAGATCGGGCATTTGAGGTTCAACTGCCCGAATAGAGATGTTGAAGTGACACAGCAGCCGAAGCAGATTCATCAAGGATCAGAACGACAGCAGCCCAGTGGTAGTAGAGGATGAGGACATGGTCAAATGTCTCAGGCGGGATCGTCTGCTCAAGGAAGCAGAGGTTGTGGACAGAAAGCAACGGCTCGATTCTACGCTATGAGTCAGCTGGAGGCGATAGTCAACCCGCGAGTAGTGACAGGTCAGATGGAGTTATTTCATTCTGATATGTCTTCTTCTTGCTTTATATCTGCTCTGGTTGACCCGGGTGCTACATACTCTTTTATCGCCTACAGTATGCTTGATAACTGTCGTTTACATGTTAGTCGTAAGAAGGATAGTTTGTTGTTAGAAACCCCTCTTGATGGTTCCTCGTTGCTTTGAGAAGAGTGTTCATCTTGTGTATTATCTTTCTCGGGACATCGCATTCAAGTGGATCTCATACCACTTGATATGCATGGGTTTGATGTCATCCTTGGGATGCGTACCTTAGAGAAGTATGAGGTGGTTTTGGACTGCGGTACCAACCAGGCAGAGTTTGTTGATGCCAGAGAGAAGTGGATCTTCCAGGGAGATAGGAAGATTCTGCCGACATGTCTAGTATCAGCTATGGTGGCAGATAGGTTGTTACGACTGGGATGTGAGGCATTTTTAGCTCATGTGGTAGATACCGTTGTGGCTACCAAGGCAAAGGGTCCTAGTCTTGAGGAGGTGACCGTTGTTCAGGAGTTTGCAGATGTGTTTCCTGAGGAGTTTCCTGGTGTTCCTCCACCCTGAGAGATTGATTTTGAGATCAATCTGGTCCCAGGGACGCAGCTAGTTGCACAGACATCGTACAGGATGGCTCCAGTTGAGATGGCAGAGTTGAAGAAGCAGTTACAAGAGTTGCTGGACAAATGTTTCATCTGACCAAGCACGTCGCCTTGGGGTGCTCCCGTGTTGTTTGTCAAGAAGAAGGACGGTTTGCTGCGGTTGTGTATAGATTACCGACAGTTGAATAAGGTCACAATCAAGAACAAGTACCTGTTGCCGAGGATAGATGATCTGTTCGATCAATTGCGTGGTGCTACAGTGTTTTCGAAGATCGACCTGCAGACTAGATATCATCAGTTGAGGATAAAGGTGGATGACATACCAAAGTCAGCTTTCAGGATGAGGTATGGTCACTATGAGTTCGTGGTTATGCCGTTTGGGTTAACCAATGCACCTGCTGCTTTCATGGACCTGATGAACAGAGTGTTCCATCCGTTCTTAGATTAGTTTGTTGTAGTCTTTATAGATGACATCCTGATCTATAGTCGGGACAGGCTAGAGCATGAGCAACATCTTCGTCGAGCGTTGACTCTTCTTAGCCAACAACAGTTGTATGCCAAGTTCAGTAAGTGTGAGTTCTGGTTGGAAGAAGTGACTTTCTTAGGTCACGTGATATCTGCTGAAGGAGTCAAGGTAGATCCGAAGAAGGTGGAATCCATTGCAGATTGGGAACAGCCAAAGACGCCGATAGAAGTTCGTAGTATTCTGGGATTAGCAGGATACTACCGGAGGTTTATCAAGGACTTCAGTGTGATTGCTTTGCCAATGACAAAGTTGACGAGAAAGGATGTACCTTTTGTCTGGGATGAACGATGTCAGCAAGATTTCCAAAGTTTGAAGGAGAAGCTGACCAGTGCTCCAGTGTTGATCCTGCCAGAGCCTGGGAAGGGCTACGTTGTTTTCTGTGATGCTTCCAAGAATTTAGGTTGTGTGCTGATGCAGGAGGATCATGTGGTTTCTTTTGCTTCGCAACAGCTTAAGAAACACCAGGAGAACTATCCGACTCATGACTTGGAGTTGGCAGGAGTGGTTCATGCGTTAAAGATTTGGAGACACTATCTTTATGGGGAAACGTGTCAGATCTTTACGGATCATAAGAACCTGAAGTACATCTTTACGCAGCAAGAGTTGAACATGCGAAAATGGCGATGGATGGAGCTGATCAATGACTATGACTGCACTATGAGTATCATCCTGGTAAGGCGAATGTGGTAGCTGATGCGCTTAGTCGAAAGTATTCTTTTTCTTCCAAGAAGGCACAGTTGAGTTCCCTGGTATGCCTTAGGCGGGATATGTTTGTCTCTTTGCGGCAGATGAACGTGCAGATGGAGGTTTCCCTGTTAGCTAGACTTTTAGCACAGATGCAAATCAATCCTACATTGAGACATCAGATCAAAGATGCACAGCAGATAGATGATGCAGTATAGTTGATCAGATCAGAGTTCGGCAGTGAAAAGAGTGATGGGTTTCATGTGTCCGAGGATGGACTAGTCTGCTATCGTGATAGGATGGTGGTTCCTAATGTTGATGAGCTAAGGAAGTTGGTGCTCGAGGAAGCATACACGTCGATGTATGATATGTATCCAGGTGTCACCAAGATGTATCATAGTCTGAAGGACTTATATTGGTGGCCCGATTTGAAGAAGGATGTAGCTGAGTTCGTGGCTAGATGTGTGGTTTGTCAGCAAGTGAAGGCTGAACATCAGAAGTTGGCAGGTACGTTGCAACCTTTGCCAATATCGCAGTGGAAATGGGATCATATAACCATGGATTTCGTAGTTGGTCTACCCAGGATAACTACAAATCATGATTCCATTTGGGTGATAGTGGACAGATTGGCGAAATCTGCCCATTTCATACCTGTAAAGACGATGTATATAGCCGAAAAACTCGCTCGAGTATATGTGGATCAGATAGTACGTTTGCATGGTGTGCCAACCATGATAGTTTTTGACAGAGGTCCTCAGTTCATGAGTCGTTTTTAGGAACAGTTACACAAGGCGTTGGGAACGCAGTTGAGGTTCTATACCGCTTTCCACCCGCAGACAGATGGACAGTCTGAGAGGACTATTCAGATTTTGGAAGATCTCCTTCGAGCTTGTGTTTTGCAGTTCCTAGGCAGTTGCGATATGCATCTGAGTTTGATAGAGTTTGCCTACAACAACAGTTATCAGTGGAGCATTGACATGGCTCCTTATGAGGCTTTGTATGGAAGGAAGTGTAGATCTCCTTTGTGTCGGTATGAGTCTGGTGAGTATCATTTGTTAGGTCCTGAGTTAGTGCAGCAAACAACAGAAAAGATCAAAGTGATACAGTAACAGTTGAAAGTGGAACAGGACAGGCAGAAGTCTTATGCAGACAATCACCGACGACCTTTGGAGTTCCATGTAGGAGACAAGGTATATCTTAAAGTCTCGCCATGGAAAGGTGTGATGAGGTTTGGTCGGAAGGGTAAGTTGGCGCCCAGGTATATGGGGCCTTACTCAGTTATAGCACGTGTTGGTAAGGTAGCTTATGAGATAGAGTTACCTCCAGAGTTGCACATGTTACATCCAGTGTTCCATGTCAGTATGCTGAAGAAAAGCCATTCAGATTCGGGAATAGTGATACAGCCAATTGAAGTCGAGCTTGATGAAGATGTGACCTACGAGGAAGGTCCTGTGGCGATCCTTGACAGAAGGGTTAAGAAGCTGAAAAAGGAGGACCTGGTTCTTGTGAAGGTTCTTTGGCATCACCGTGGCATTGAGGAAGCCACGTGGGAGCTTGAGGAAGAGATGAGGAGGAAGTATCCCTCGCTTTTCTCTTCAGATTTCGGGGATGAAATCCCTTAAAGGGGGTTAACTTGTAAGGACCCTGACCTTCATTTAGGGTTTACCCTGTTTGCTTTTCTTAACCCTGGTTCTTTGGTGCTTGTAATCACCTTTAGTGGTGATTAGGGTTTGGTTGTGCTTTGTTGAGAGTTGGAGGTGCTGCTTGCAAATAAACCAAGTTTAGGGTTTTGTGGGCAAGTTTGCCACCTTGTGAGGTGTTCCTCTCTCTCTTTGCTTCCTCTTGTGTAGAGAGGAAGGCTTGGGCTCGTTGCTTGAGTTCTTTTGGGCCTTGTTGAGCTTGTTGGGCCTTGAGGAGCCTTGCTTTCCTTTGGTTGAGCCTTGTGTCGGCCAAGTGGGGTGCGTATCGGCCTAGGAGTGTTTGTGTCGTCCAACATGGATGTGCGTCACCCATGGTGCAATTGGTTGTGTCCCCATGGTGCTTGACCTAGCCTTGACCTTGTTTAGTGGACACTTGGAACATATCTTGGACATGTGGATGGAGCTTGCTAGAGTAGTGGCTCGTGCACTAAAACAAGTGTCCCTTGGCAAGTGACACCTTGCTTGGACCAACCTTGTTTTCTACTCCCTTTCCTTCTATATAGGTGGTTCCTTTCCTTAGCTTAGGGTCCCTTTGGTCCTTTGGTTCCTCTCCACCTTGTTGCACGACACAACCCTCTCTTTGCTTGGTGATGGCCGATATCCCTCTTAAAGGAGCAAGTTTGGAGGTCGAAACACCTTTAAGAAGCAAGTGGTGGCCGATAGCCTTGGAGTCTCCATCTTCCTTGCTTGGTGGTGCTTGGAGCTAGGAGCTTGAAGTTGCTTAAGGCGGGTTGCATAACTTCTAACCCTAGCTACACTATCTCATTTTCTTTGTTCTTGCTTATATGTTGTTGTTAGTTTTACATCTTGCTTTAGTATCCTTGTTTTCCGATCACCTATGTGGTTTAGTGTTTCTTGGTGAGCAATACTCCTTTCTCTCTATGGTCTAGAGGAGTGAGTTTAAGCTTCTAGTATCATGAGCAACACCCCTCTTTCTTAGTCGATTGAGGTGAGCTTGTGTTCTAGTTGCTTGAGCAACACTCTCCTCTCACCATGGACTAGAAGGGTGAGCTCGGTTGTAGTTGACCTTGTTTAGGGTTGGTGTTGTGTTGCCGATGGGTGATAGGTGGTGTGCAAGACCCCTCTTTCTTAGTTGATCGAGGTGAGCCATCTCCTTGACTCTCTAGGGTTTTTTGTATCTTGTGCTTGAGGTAGAAGACGACCTTGTGAGATGTATCTTGGTGGAGATGGGGATGATGAGGTACTGCCCGACAGCCCTCCAGTCTAGATTTGCACGACATGAGTGTGTGTGTGAGTTGGCTGACAGGTTCTTGTGTTGAGCGACACCCTTGGTTCTGGTGACGGGTGTCACAACTCTTCCCTTGTTGTGTGTTGGTCGTTAGGCTTTGCTTAGTTGGCTGCACGACATGTGCATATGTTCTCTCTCTTGGACGTTACCCTTTTGTGGGTGACCTGGTCGACGTCACCCTGTGTCAGGCATTGATGGGCTCCTTGTAACGGGCTTCACACTACCCTTGTATCGATCGACAGGCCTGGTGGTGACGGGCGTTGCCCGATAGGTGTGGAGTGCCCGACGTACACCCCTTGACACGCAAAGCAGCGTCGTTTGGCTGCACGTAACGCAGCGTTGCTGCTTGCCTATATATTTGTCATTATGCGTTAAGCCTTGGGTGAGGGCAGGTGGCCGACAACGTCTTTTACTGAGAGTTCATGGTGACTTATAGTGAGGGTTCCCGATACTGTTAATGATAGTTCATCTCGTTATGAAAATAACCTTATGGTTATGTTCTTAGTAAAACGATGGTAACTCCTTATATAGATGGTGATGCTCATTATCATAAGCTTGTTCATCTTAGCCTGGCTAAACATATGGGAGTGATTATCTGTTAATGCTAAGAATGGTGATGGTAGTGGTAATAATAACACTTGTTTTGTATATCTAGCATGACTATATGCATGAATTGAGCACCTTGATTATTTATATAATACTGAGATGAGGATGAGTCTAGATATGGTTTGCTATATGATGTGCTTTATGCACTTGATCAACAGATAAGGTATAATTGATAAGTATAGCATCTTGAATGTCATCTCATGATGATAAGCATAGTCCTTATGTTGAAACTATGATTATTGTATACTCTAACCATGCAGGTGATTTTTAGCCATGAAAAGGTTATGAGAAATATGTGATGAGTAACATCACTTTGATAATTACTCTTGTGGACAGAATTGCATATATGATGTGTTTGTCCCATGATGATGATGATGTAAGCCTTGAGAGGCAGTGGCACTATATGATGAGGGATTGAGATCCCATGGTAGGTGATGATCCTTGTGATGGATCTAGATTGATTGGTAAGAGGTCAAGTGATAACATGTGATGTGGATCCTTGTGATTAATCAGTATGATGTGAATGGTAGTATAAGCATAATGTTGAGTTTATGTTGTTTATTTCCTGTTATAGCTTGCATGTTATACAACTTGGTTGAATCTTGCAATCCATCTAAAAGATACTAATTAATCACAGTGAAATCTATCATGTAGTTTGCTTTGGCCATAGATCCATCATCGTCAAGAATTGGTGATGGTGAAACGGGTTCTCCTGCGGGTTAACCCAGAGCGCATATTGTTGAATATGCGAGGTTTCTCCTAGCCTAAAGTGAGGAGGTAAGAGTGCAACTTCGGTTGTAGACTCCAGGGTGCGGAATCAGGCCCGTAGCCCAATTGTGATGAAGAGCATGGTGAACAGGCCCATGGCTCAGGATGTGTGATATGAGGAGCATGAATGTGTTCATGGCTCAAAGCACGGTGAATAAGCCTGTGGCTCAGTTTTACTAGCGCCGAGACTTGTACCAAGGCGGGCTAGGCAGAGGGTAGCCTGTGGAGTTGACCCTGTGGCTAAGACCACTTCAGCATGAGACTGTGGTCCTGCTTATGTTGTACTCATGCACTGACCATGAGGCGGAAAAGGTCGTGGAGTCCAGATCTTCCATTGACCTTGTATGGCACCGGCTATGGCTTCACAGCCAAAGGTTGGATTTGAACGGTATGGTTCACTTCCTCAGGACATAATAATACGCAATCCAGCCGTTTAGTATTTACTGCTTAGGACAAACACGAAACATTGGTTGAGGCCTTGTTTGTGTAGTTAACTTTGTTTGTATCTTGCAGTTGCTTGTACCTTTCTCATATGTAGTAAGCTTTATACATTCTATCTTGTTAATCATGTTTCATAAAGAAATAGTTGGATAAATGACTGAGTACTTTTGGTAAGCTTGATAAGTATGAACAGTCTTATCTTATAAATGCTCTTGTTATACTTTTATCAGTTAGCTGCTTTATATATACCTGAGGTTTTGTAGTTTCAGCGGGGAGTTATGTTTCTTGCTGGGATAATGTTCGATTATCTCACCCCGCTGGTTTACACCCTTTTTAGGTGGTCGAGCTAGACGTGGTGGTGGTCGCGGAGTAGCGGCCGAGAAGTAAGAAGAACAATAGAAGGCAAGCGATGGATATGTTGTTGTTTTGGATGTTTTGTGATAGAGTCTAGAGTTATCCCTGTACTCTCAGGTCCTTGGCGGTGTTTAATTGTTGTTTCACGATGTACAGCTGTAGATGTTTTGTATATCCTGTTGTTGGCCGGATGTGGGCCTTTATGTATGTATAAACAGGTGATGAACTCATGTTATGACAGGACAGCTATTGCTCTAAGTTGTGGACATGTATCACGGCTTGTATGAATGTATATAACCTATTTTCTTGCAGGATGTGGACTAGAATGTAATAGTTTCTCAGTTTATCAGTTTTTTGCAATCGGTTTTAATTAACCCGTGTTTTTGGTAAATTTGTGGTTATGGTGATTTCCTCACGTTTTTGCGTAACACCTCGTTGTCTGGGTGATAGTGGGATGTGTTACCACAGTAGTAGTGCGGGATTGAACACAGGGACAAGGAGAATAATAGAATAAGAATGTGAAATCTTGGCTTAGTCTAGCCTACTCAAAGAACATATTTGATGGTGTTCCAGTTAAGGAACAAATTTAAACTAATTCAGTAGTAAACTTAATTATGAAAGATCAAAGAAGAAACAAAGATATATCGAGAAATCAAGATAAAAGGGACTTGGATTGGGTTTCACCAATCAAGCCAACCACAACTGTGTAAAACCTTCACTCTTATTTTATATATGTTCCCTACTTGTTTTGCAAACATCCATTATATATATATATATATATATAGATAGATATATGTTCCTTCCTTCTCTCAAGATCTGGGTAGATTTCTATCTAATGGGATTCTCTCTCTCTCTTGAGCTAATAACCAAAAAGATCAAGGAAAAATCGTATGACTTTTGTTATAGAAACTCCTCACTCCGCTACTATCTTATACTCCAGATCTAGTTGAAACCATTCTTTTGAACAATATTCATATCAAACGTCAGAAGAGGGTAGCTAATTGTCAATTGACGTAATAAAATAAGAGTATAAGAGCAACATTTTAAAGAACATATGCCATAAAATAGAAAGATGAACAATACATGGTTGGGAGGGCCTGATGGCTACTCCCAACCCAAGTTATGGAGTTTAGCCACACATGGCTAGAGAAACGAACAAAGTACAACTAGAAATAGTCATGATGAGAAAAGGAAAGGAAGGGATGAATACTAGGGTAGATCGAATGATCAATCTACCAACCTTTCAGCTAATCTCATGGTGGTCAATAGTAGGGTCGACAACTTCCTCCTTCCGTCTGATCTTGTATTAAAGCAAGAAGGTCCTTTGGATCGGCGATGATGGTGGAACGAATCTACCAAGGAGTGAAGTCGACATGATGGATCGATAGACCTAGATAGGTCGACATGTCTTGTCCTTTGGTCTGGAACTTGGGAAGACTTGGTGACATCCTCTCGGCTCTTTGACTTCAAGGATCTCGAAGTGATGTCCTGGGGGTCTACTTATAGTCTTTGACCGGAGGCTTGTCGAGACGACTTGTCCACACAGCATCGACGCAAACATCAATAGCTATGTCAAATGGGATTTCTTCAGTGGTCGATCTATTGTTGGCATTGATAGAGTCATTCTTTGCTGAGAGTGTGTCGGTCTTGTCATCGACAATGTTGTTGACTGGTGCTGTCGGGATCCTGGATAGGAGTCTTGTGGTTTTTTTAGAGACATTGAAGTGCTATCGGTGTGGCTATCATCGGGATGATCGATGGGGATATCAAGGATCCTTTATTCGATAGGTGTGTTGAGGACTAGCTCCATAGCTTTGGACTGACATGAATCCATCGGTGTCGATAGAGTGGGTTTTCGATGTCTAGTCAACATGTGTGAGAATTGTATTCTGCTCGAAATCCATTACTTGATAGATGGTTGTCGAGGTTCTTCAACTTGACAAGTTGGTGGTTGATGAGTCTATCAAACTTGAGTTGGTAGTCTTTTGTTGACCTTCTTAGTGAAGGCTTATCGTGTCGATCGATTGGTCGATTGTTTGAAGCAAGGTCTTTTGAACAACTTCTTAGACTTCATGATTTGCATCTAGTTCCTTCAAATATCATCAAAACTTAGTCAAAACATTTCAATTGATCAAAATATAGCAAAACGAATGGATTGAAGTATCTAGATATACAATCTAAAGGTTTTTATTACAAAAAAGATCATGAAAAGTGCACCAAAACTAATGTTATCAACTCCCCCGAACTTAAAATTTAGCTTGTCCTCAATCTAGTAGAATCATTATCCAATTGATCGAGTAAGTAGCATCTAGATATTACTGAAGATAAAATGTTACACAATCCTCTTATCAAAATTATTCAGTTCTTTGTAGAATGACTAAACTTATCAAGTGCGTCAATTTGTCAAAGGAATCTTCTTTTGTCTTATTTTTTAGGTATTTTTTAGTCATATTCTAATCTTCAGCATATGTTCACTATTTGAAAGTAGCTTTCACTCTAATTAGGGCATTTTGTGGAAAATATGGGTAGGAGAAAGGCTTATGGGTATTCCTTTCTTGTTTCTAGGTCATTCAATTACATGTCTATTAAATGGGCAAGTGATCCCTGCATTCCAAACAAGTTGGTTTTAGAGCAATGATTGCACATCCTAAGTATCATCGTCCCGGATTGCAACACCTTTAAATGAACACCATTAGAATTGAGGCGGTGTTTTTAGAAACTAATAAAATCGACATATCTGTGTTCATGAGCACAACAATACACCATTCTAATAACTCTTAATTATGGCACATCTCTTGAATTAGTTTTTTTACTCCTCACTCTTATTGAAATTTGTGATAAAGTTTTTGGAAGAAGACACAAGGTAGCTCTTTATTTTTTGTTGTGAGAATATGTCATTTATGAGATATGATTTTTATATTAGTTGAACATTTTTGGTAAGAATCTTTTTGACAACTGCACAAAGTTAGAATCAAATTAGAGGGAGAAATAAAGTATTGTTAAGAGAAAAGCATAAAAAGTAACATTAGTAATAAAAAGATTCTCTCTATGATATTTTGTAATTTTTCTAAAAAGGGGATAGTTTGAAAGCAAACTAGATTCTTTGCAGAGGGAGTTTTTCCATCATATGCATTTCCATGACTCCATACAAGAAAAATTAAAAATTGTGATAGAAATCAAGAAATTATGAAAAGAAATGCTAAAAAACGTAAAGAAAGGAAGTTTGTGATACTAATGATACCTATCTCACGGGATTACCCCCCCCCAATTACAATACACTCTATCCTAAGAGTGAGAAAAATAAAGGAAAAGAAAATGTAAGTACGTGAGATTCTCAATGAAGATCCATTGTTGCCCATGGAGATTTGAGCAACATCATAGCATAAGTTCCCTATAGACAATGATAGTTATCATTGTGAGCTTCTTCAATGGTGGCATGGAGGATTGCACCTTGTACATCCAGTGCAAGATGTAGAAGCTACAATAATTGGAGAGCGGATGTTGTTGAGGACATCGGTGCTAGAATCAGGTAACTTCCCAACTTCTTAGTTCTTGAGAAGCATATCCACTGCCAAATTGTCCAATCAGAAGAATGAGTGCCTTCATACACGCATCATCTATGCTTTCGTTTGTACTATAGATGAGGATAGAATATTTATAGCCTTCAAGGTGAAAAGAAGCATAAGAACTATTATAAAGCATGACCTCCCTTTCATGAGTAAAGATAGTAAGTAAAGTACAGTGTGCATCATGAAGAATAGGTATAAAAATGTTGCGAGGAATAGAATCTTGGAGTTGATAAATAAGGAGATCCTTTTCACCAGAATTTGTGCCCTGACAGAGATCATTGACAAGATTAGGATCGGCCATATAGACATCATCAACATTTTGGCAGACAAGATATCGATAAGCCACCATTAGGCTATGAAATAAACATCCTCTCGGTTGTAGAGTCTCCAAGAGGTCATCATTCATAACCACAAGATCATCTTGACTAGAAACCACATGATTGTCAGAATGTTTAAAACATTACATCAGCATCATGAGTTGAGAGAGTGTGAGTTCGCAATAAGAGTTGCGGACAAAGTTTTCAAAACTAGGTTCTATAGTTGATATTGAACCATATACTGGGAATGGCTTCATCTCATCTAAGAATTTGAGTATATCAGTAGCCTCTGTAACCTTTTTCATTGTTGTAACGATAGTAGGAGATGGTGTTATTTGTCCTTCTTCTTCTTCTCTTTGTAATACATTGTGAAATGGCTCCTTAGTAGGCCTTGGAATAAGTAGGTAGAGATCCCGTAAATTCTCAAGAAGTTTAGGATCTTAAAAGAACCTTCTATCATGGATTACTTCCATGGAATAACGTCCATGAATAGGGGTAAAACCTTCAGGATACAAGCTTGAGATAGGAGTTTTGCGGTTCAGAGATTCCATGACTCCGAGGAGGATAAAAGCATTGTCATTCTTGCTAGGGTTGTGTTGGTAAGTTAAAGGCACAATGGCATAGCTTGACCAATTCGGTTGATAATAGTGAACCTCACGGATAAGCCTTTGCAGACAGATAGGTATGTGAGGCAGCTTTTTTGCAGTACGATCTTTGAAGTGCATGTTAGAATTTTTCATCTCTTCAAGGCAAGTGTTGAACATCATGACTTGTCGTTTATTCATATCAGTGACACACAATAGCCACAATCTCCAGAAGTGAAAAGGTAATAGAATAACTCATCTTCTTTAACTCTAGTTTAGCTTTTAAGGTTGAAATGGTTGGAGTTGTCATTTTCTTCTTAAATAGATAGTTAGATAAGGATGGCATTGCATTGTAATACATCCAATCCTTGTCAATGGGCATGACATCCTCCAATATAGTCTATGCTAAAATAGTAGATGTCTTCTTTGTAACCTTGGTGGGGTTGTGAAATAAATTTTGAAAATCTCTGCGAGAAAGGGTGATGGAGCCGTTATTGTAAATGACATGGCTTCCATCACGTTGATCATCTAGGATGTCCTATAATACAAAACTATCATAGACATCCAGTCCTTTCAAACAATCATGATCTAGTCGACTCATCTTTAATGGAAGTTGAGGTAGAAGTGGCAGCAGTGGTTTTGGAAACACTGAATCAGATTACCTGCATGGTGCACCTGACAGAATGAGGGAGAGATCACCAGCATCCTCATCATAAGAAGCATTCTCAGTGTATGAAGGACTGTTGGCATCTTCTTCGAGGTCCTGGTGTGTCCCCGCTAGTGGTGCTTTTACACCCCATGAGGTCGGAGCGCAAGGGATATGGGATCTTATGCTTTTGAAATTTATGAAATCCCTAACCGAGTCGATCACTAAGACTAAAATAGGTCGTCCGCAAGCGTACGGGGTATTGTTGTAGTATAGGTGATTGGCAAGATAAGGGGTCAAACCACAGAGATAGAGGGGGTACTAGAGTTAGGTAGTGTATACTATGTTCCTTTTGTGGAGCTTAGGGTTTTAGGGTTTTTGAAAGGTTTGATTGTTGATTAAGCTAATTGAACAAATAAGAAATGCAAGATGGAACCTAAGTTATGGAAGAGCAAGCAAATTAGTAAACTAAGTTAACAAACTACCTAAGCAAGAGCAAGAAGAGCTACACTACTCTAGCAAGGCAAGTAGCAATTAAGAACTAAACTAACCACTAGAAAGAGCAAGAGCCTAAGTTAACACTAAATAGCACAACTAAGCAATTGACTAAGTTAGACTAAAGCAAAAGGACTAAACTAGCATTAACAAGAAAACTAAGCAATTAGGGTTTTAAGCAAGGTGATTAAGGTGGGTGGGTTGTTTGGGGAATGTAACTTTGATATTAGTTGGGGGAAGATCAAACATGCATGGTTCTCATTTCATATCTAGATTACCAAACCAAACAATAAGGTCAATGTCATAAGAACATACCCGATACTACTAGTAGAAGACTAGGGTTAGGTGTAATTCTAATGATATTAACCAAATCTAGGTTTCTAGGGTAAGTGATAGTGAGTAATTGAGGGTTGAGGGTAGAAATGGGAGTAGAGATGAGGGTATTAACCTCATGCCACTAGCTACTCTAGCCTTTAGAAGGCCCTAGACAATTACATCAATCTCACTTACACTAGCTACTTAGATCTCACACTCATTTGTAGGAGGAGGGATGTGTATGTAGGAACAGAGGGGGCTAGATAGGGATCCACTAATTGGACCTAGGAGCCATTCCTAAGATTGCCACATACACCCCAATTCCTCCTAGAAACTAAGTGTCATCAAAAACCTCAAAACACGCAATTCATACAGGAAGCACAAACCACAGGAAATAAGATAGGAAAAGAGATAGAAGCAAGAACTAATCATCATAGATATGAATTAAGTTCATTATAAGAAATAATCCCCCTACATGGTATCAAAGTTACATTTAAATCCCAAACAGCCCACCACAAGGGGCTTAGCTAGACATGATCAAGAAAACAAGAAAAGAAAGGGGTAGAAGAAGTAGGGACTCCATGAAGCTTGATGTGGAAGCCTCCTTCTTCACCTCCAAGCTTTCTGTAGACGTCCTCCCTCCTCCAAGGGTGCATGAAATGGTAGGGGATTATGGATGAAAACCTAGGGAACTAGGTTTCCATGGTAGAATGAGGGTGGAAATGGTGGATGATGAGCCCAAAATGCAAGGGGATTGCACAAAGAGCTCAAGGGTGGAGAGTGGAGGCTAAGAACAACTAGGTACAGGCTCCTCTAGTGCTTTGGCCGCCACCCATGTATATATAGGTGGTGGTGGAGGCACTAGGGTAAGTAGGGGTAAGATTGGAAAAACAGTGTGAAAAAGTTAGGTTTTGAGGTGGTAGAACGGTCGTGCTGGGAAGCACGGCCGTGGTGGGTAGAAGTGAGCACGGTCGTGGTGGAGGAGAATGGTCGTGTTGGTTAAGTGTTAAATCAATAGGTTGATGGGTGAAAATGAAGGCTGATAGCACGGCCGTGCTCGGCAGCACAACTGTGTTGGGGACTAGGTAGAACGACCGTGTTGGGTAGCACGGCCGTGTTGGAGGGTTGGGAGGAGGTCGTTCTCAGTAGCACGCCCATTCTATCTTCATCTTGCATGGTCGTTCTGGGCAGAATGGCCGTGGTGGGGTCTTCATGGCACGGCTGTGCTGGGTAGCACGGTCGTGGTGGCTGATTTGCAGAACTTTGATATTTTAACATTTAACATGTAACTTTGCTTAATTGCCAGCACAGCCATTCCATAGTACCACGGCCGTGTTGGGGCCTTCGAAGGCTAAAATAGCCTCAAACTTCATTATCAAGGGATTTATTTGCTTGGAGTTGAGACTTGACCATTGGGTTAGGTTGAGGGAGCTCTCGGGGCCTTCTTTGGACCCCTCCATAAGTAGAGGAAGCCTCAGACTCCTTCCTTCTCTCTCTTCCATCCAAAGTATGGTCCAAGTACCTGAAAATAATGCAAAGAACGTCTATAAGTGCATTTGATAGTAAAACACACATAGGGGGTATTAACTTGCAATCTACTTTGTTTAGATGTGATAAATGTACAAAAAGGCACAGGATGGAGCCCTAGAATAGGGTTGCATCACCACCCCAAACTTAAAACATACTTGTCCTCAAGTATGCTCCAACTCAATCTCTCTACAAAACTTCCATAAAAAGAAATTACATATGCAATGTAAAAGATGATTATTGCTGAATGAGATCAAAGATGACTGAGTGCATGCATTTCACCTCTCTCCTCTCCTACGTTTACAATCCAATCATGAAAAGAGCACAAAGCACATGAACTTCAAATATAGCACATAGAATACACAAGTTATCCATACTTCTTCCATGAAGTTATGGATAAACTGTTTCATGATGGTGTTAATCAAGGATGACTAGGAGTGTTGTTTCACATTCATGCATTCAGTCTTATATTTCAAATCATACCAAATGACCCATGTGGCTGTGAAAAAAAAGACAAAAGGAGCTAAGTTTGATTCTTCTTAGCTCAATGGGTATGAAAGTGGAAGAAAGGGTTGCGGTAAGATTTTTGGAGTGTTTTTACACACTCATCTTTTCTTTATTTGAATGCTCTTAAACAGGAGCATCCTTTTATTTTATTTTTGCTTTTCTTTTTCTTTTCTTTTCTTTCTTGCCCTTGGTGTAGATAGGGCATATGGTGAATCGAGTGAAGCGAGGGGATAAAGATATGGCCACCCCAAACTTTTGGAGGTGGCCAAGACTGATTATGTGCACTAGGGCATCTTTTTATGAGGCGGAGGGGTATGAAGATGGTGGAAGAAGAGTCAGGTCAAAGAGGGGTGATTGATATGATTTTCCACATAAGACATCCTGCATGAAAGTTAATCCAATACTTCATCCTAGATATCACACCACATGAATGAACAAGATGAAATTGATATATCAAACAAGTGATTCTACAAACACTAAGCGTTCAAAGCTTGCTCAAGTTCACAATTCAGCCAAATCAATCACAATCACAAGAGAGGTGATGCACCTGTAAAAAGTCAAACATTGATACCACTTAGCAATAAAGCATGACATTTCACTTGCACTAGTCAAAGGTCATCATTTTTACTCAGAACAATAGAGATTGGGTCAAAACATACTTTTTAGACAAGAAATCTCAAATGTGCGCAAAATTGGCCAAAATGGTGCCAATTTGCACTAAATCACATCTAAACCTACTTTAGGGGAATTTAAAGCATAAAGCAGTAAATCCTAGTTAACATGCATATGAAATTATCAAAAACTACATGAGAATGCAATGCATGATATGGAATAGGCAAAAGAGCAAAAATTTTGAAAAATTACGCAAAAATGCATGAAATTAAATTACATGTATGCATGAATGCAAGCAGACACACCAGGTTAGGGTAAACAAGTATGAAATGTCAGTCCAACTATTTCATCATTTTGCAAAAATTTAGCACAAGTCACATAGAGAAAAATGTGGTGAGAGAAGGGTTTACCGCCCTACTTCCCCAAACTTTCAAATCATGCTGCCCTCAGCATACAATAGAAGTTTAGACTAGTAGGGTAAAAGGTGTGGGGTCATGAAAGACAAATGCCAAGAGTTGGAGTGGTCAATGTAACACTAGGTGAGCATGACAGGGCCACCACGGTCGTGCTGAACAGCACGTCCGTTCTGTCCTTCTTCCTGTAGCTCCTCTATTGATTTGCAATCTCTTCTTTCATTTTGATCTCCGCTTTGGCTAAACTCTTTTTGTATCATCTTTTCTTCCTTAAACCTGTGCTAACATGATTCACAAATAGAAAAACAATCAAGCATAGTGTGTGCCTGTATTTCTTGGAAACCAAAAGAAAGTATGATAAGACAAGGCTCGAGAATCTCAAACCACGTGGGTTGCCTCCCACTAGCGCTAAATTTATAGCCTTTAGCCGGGCGTGTTGCTCTTTTTTGCTATGTATCGACACCCACGGTGTCCTCCTTTTCCTATATAGTGATCCTATCCAATGTTCTGACGACATGTGCTTCATCCCATGGAGTGTGCATTGAGCGGAAGTATGGACTTGATCTCCACAACTCTAGAGGATCATAATAGCATAGACTCTCACCAAAGTCTTCATTACCCAGCTTGTCCCTCTCCTCTTCAGTAAATATAAAGAAATCAAATTTTCTCCTCTCATAAGTGACCGTCAGAGTGCCCGTACGCACATTGATTTCTACACCCACAGTGGACAAGAAGGACCTCCCCAATATGAGGTATTCTTTCCCATCAATAGGTTCAGAATCCACTATAAGAAAGTTGGTCACATATGCAATGTTTATCCTTTCATCCATTGATACTATTGCGTTTTGCAATATTCCCAAGGGTTTCCTTTTGGTTCCAACACCTAAGATAAGGACACAATCCACTGGTTCCATTTTATTTAGGCCCAGACGTAGATACATGCTCCATGGCATGATGCTTGTCCCTGCAACTAAGTCAAGGACGGAGTGCTCGATGGGTTGCGTACCAATGTAGCAGGTGATGAGTGGCACTCCCGGATCGTCTCTCTTTTCGGGGAAACCAATGTTGTAGATGAAGTTCACAGACTTTGAAGCAACAATCTCCTTGGTTGGTAGTAGAAATAACTTTTACTTCCCCATGCACATATCCTTCAGTAATGAAAAGAATGATGTGATTCCCATCGTTCCTCGCTTAAAGTTTCCCAAGAGATTCATGATATTGCCGCCCTTTTCTTGGAGAGTCGGACCTTCATGGAATTGCTTCCCGACTTCATCAAATATGTCCACAGCACTGGTTGGCACTTGAGGAGGGATGATGGTGATACTCATCTCATGAAAAGGTTTTGGCTCCCATAAAGGTATGGCTTCAAGCACTACTATGTCAATGGTATGTGAAGCAATGGACATGGCCTTGTCACAAACAGCCGGATGAGCCCTATCTATTGCTATTTCAGTTTTCCCAAGAGATGGTGGGGCAAGTGAGGGCACTTCTACATTTGCGCCAGGAGAAATAGAAATTTGGGTGCACTTAACATCCTTTGGTAGTACTTGAGTGGAAAATTCTCTGGATCTTTTGTGATCTTTGCTAGACCCTTCTAGCGTTGAGCTTTTGTCATCAACCTCAATCACTCTCCTTTCCCTTTTTTCAAGATTTTGAGCAACTTTTTCTCCCCATATTATAGACACCATACTCACTTGTACATGGGGAGAAGGGGGGGCTTGTGAAGATGAAGGTGGTGGCGGTCTTTGATCGGTGGAGTTAGGATTTTAGAGTATGCAAGTTGGTTGTTGGGGAGGTTGTTGTGTAGGTGGTGGTCGATAGGTATGTGAAGGTGGTGGGGGATATTGGTAGTTAAGTGGGGGTTGGTGAGGTGGTAGAGCATTTGAATGTGGTGGTCCTTGATATTGTAGGAGTGAGGGTGCTTGGCCTTGTGGTGGGACGTATGCGGTTTGTGTATCATTCACATAACCACCATCATTGTTTGGATTTATCACGGGTTGAGATGGAAGTCTCCCCTCTTCACGAAAAGCAAGAGAGATGGATATTTGATCAAGTCTTTGTTCAAGGCGGCTAATATTATGCCCTTGAGAGGACACTTCTCTCTTTACCTCATCTAAGTTCCTCAACCTCCTGAGTACCTCCTCTTGAAATTTAGAGTTGTACCGTGGCCTCGGATTCCCTTGCCCTTGTCAATCTTCATTTTGTTGCTTCCAAGAAAATTTCAAATGGTTCTGCCACTCGGGAGTGTAGGAGTTGGACATGGGGCCTTGGTTGTTGCGGCCACCAAAGGAGTGTAGAGCATTCACTTCCGCATTCACTGAATCGACTTCCATAGTGGGTTGTCTTGGAGAACCACCAGCTTGAATTTTCATCATCTTCATCATGTCGGCCATCATCTTCATCATGTCCGTGTCAGTAGCATTGCGAGTCGAAGTTGCGGAGGAAGGTGAAGGAGTGTAGCTCCGGACGACATGCCCCCCTTTAGTAGAAGCGCGGTGGTGAGAATTTTCAGCAAGGTGTTTAAACAATGGACATGATTCTTCGGGTGGCTTTGCCATGAAAGTGCCCCCGCATGAAGAGTCCATGTTGTTCTGTCCTTGCTCTTCAAGCTTGGTGTAGAATGCTTGAATGAGCTGCCACAAAGGTACCTCATAGTGAGGGCAGTCATGGAGCAACTTCTGGAACCTCTCCCACACCTCGTTGAAGGGTTCATTTTCCTTCTGAGCAAATGACATGATGCACCTCCTCATTTAAGACAGCTTAGCGATGGGGAAGAACTTCTTGAGGAACTCATTTTTGACGTCGTTCCACGAGACCAACTCCGGCATGGACACGCACCACTCTTTAGTCTTCTCTTTGAGGGAGAAAGGAAAGAGTGTCCTTCTAATGGAATTGTCAGTGGCGGCGGGAGTGCAAAAGGCTGAACACGTCTCAAGGAATGCGTCAATGTGATGGTAGGGGTTTTCATTCTCCATCCCGAAGTAGGTAGGAAGGAGTCCCAGAAGTGCAGGCGGAATGGAGAATTGTTGACCGGGCATCTGGTCAACCAAGGTGGAAATGGGGGAGTTGTAGTTCCCTGGCATAAAGTACTCGTGGAGCGGGCGATGTGGCGGTGGAGGTTTAGCATCCGGTTGTGGGTTGTTTTCAGCCATCTCGACTTCTCGGTGCTGATTGCGGCGAGCTTGACACCTCCTTCTACCAATCTCGGGGTCGTATACCACCAAGTCAGTGCAAGTAGAACGCGTTCTACGCATGCACAACTGTCACCTGCGCAAGGCACAAACAAACAACAAGAAACCAAGTTAGCAAACCAAGATGCAAAAGTAACACAAAGAATAAATAATAGCAATGATGAGGGCAAAAGGAAGGGCTAAACTACACTATCTAACTAGACTGAGCACCTCTATCCCCGACAACGGCGCCAGAAAGCTTGGAGGTGAAGAAAGGAGGCTTCCAAATCAAGCTTCATGGAGTCCCTACTTCTGCTACCCCTTTCTTTTCTTATTTTCTTGATCATGTCTAGCTAACCCCCCTTGTGGTGGGCTGTTTGGGATTTAAATGTAACTTTGATACCATGTTGGGGGATAATTTCTTATAATGAACTTAATTCATATCTATGATGATTACTTCTTTCTTATATCTCTTTTCCTATATTATTGCATGTGGTTTGTGATTCCTGTATGAATTGCTTGTTTTGAGGTTTTTGATGACACTTAGTTTCTAGGAGGAATTGGGGTGTATGTGGCAATCTTAGGAATGGCTCCTAGGTTTAATTAGTGGATCCCTAGCTAGCCCCCTCTGTTCCTACATACACATCCCTCCTCCTAAAAATGAGTGTGAGATCTAAGTAGCTAGTGTAAGTGAGATTGATGTAATTGTCTAGGGCCTTCTAATAGCTAAAGTGGCTAGTGGCATGAGGTTAAATACCCTCATCTCTACTCCCATCTCTACCCTCAACCCTCAATGACTCACTATCACTTACCCTAGAAACCTAGATTTGGTTAATCTCATTAGAATTACACCTAACCCTAGTCTTCTACTAGTAGTATAGGGTATGTTCTAATGGCATTGACCTTATAGTTTGGTTTGGTAATCTAGATATGAAATGAGAACCATGCATGTTTAATGATCTTCCCCCAACTAATATCAAATTTACATTCCCCAAACAGCCCACCCACCTTAATCACCTTGCTAAAAACCCTAATTACTTAGTTTGCTTATTAATGCTAGTTTAGTCCTTTTGGTTTAGTCTAACTTAGTCAATTGCTTAGTTTTTTTATCTTTAGTGTTAACTTAGGCTCTTTCTCTTGCTAGTGGTTAGTTTAGTTCTTAATTGCTTCTTGCCTTGCTAGAGTAGTGTAGCTCTTCTTGCTCTTTCTTAGGTAGTTTGTTAACTTAGTTTACTAATTTGCTTGCTCTTCCATAACTTAGGTTCCATCTTGCATTTCTTACTTGTTCAATTAGCTTAATCAACAATCGAATCTTTCAAAAACCCTAAAACCCTAAGCTCTACAAAAGGAACATAGTATATGCTACCTAACTCTAGTGCCCCCTCTATCTTTGTGGTTCGACCCCTTATCTTGCCAATCACCTATACAACAACAGTACCCCGTACGCTTGCGGGAGACCTGTTTTAGTCTTAGTGATCGACTCGGTTAGGGATAACATAACTTTCGAAAGCATAAGATCCCATATCTCGTGCGCTCCGTCCTCGTGGGGTGTAAAAGCACCCTTAGCAGCACGCCCATTCTATCTTCATCTTGCACGACCATTATGGGCAGAACGGCCGTGGTGGGGTCTTCATGGCACAGCTGTGTTGGGTAGCACAGCCGTGGTGGCTGATTTGCTGAACTTCGAGATTTTAACATTCAACCTGTAACTTTGCTTAATTGCCAGCACGGTCGTTTCATAGTACCACGGCCGTGCTCGGGCCTTCAAAGGCTCAAATAGCCTCAAACTTCATTATCAAGGGACTTCTTTTCTTGGAGTTGAGACTTGACCATTAGGGTAGGTTGAGGGAGCTCTCGGGGCCTTCTTTGGACCCCTCCATGAATAGAGGAAGCCTCAGACACCTTCCTTCTCTCTCTTCCATCCAAAGTATGATCCAAGTACCTGAAAAATGCAAAGAACGTCCATAAGTGCATTTGATAGTAAAACACACATTGGGGGTATTAACTTGCAATCTACTTTGTTTAGATGTGATAAATGTACAAAAAGCACAGGATGGAGCCCTAGAATAGGGCTGCATCAGGTCCACATTGGTAGTATAAAGGCCAACGTAAATGTCCTCTTCCGATGTACGTCGACTAACGACAGAACGGATCGGGCTCAAGTTGAGCATAGCTTCATCTAACTTCCGCATCATATCTTTTTTAAAAGAATCAATGGAATATGATGGTGATGAAGGTGGAATAGTCTATAAAGGATGTTCATGGATATCATCAGATGGACTGACAACAAGTGTGATGTCAGTTGGAGGTAATCCACATGTTTACATCTGAGGGGAAGATGGAATGTTGTCAGATGGCAAGACTTTAGTAGTGCCCATAATTGACTTTGAGACATGGGAGATGGATTGATTTGGTTGGTCTGGTTGGCCAGCAGTGGCGTTAACACTACTCAGTATGTAACTATTTCCCTAAGATGAAGAAGATGGGGAAGAATAAGCGTCACCAAAATGAGTTTGGAACTGATGATGTTGTTAACATCGGAGAGTGGGTTGGTCTTCTCTATTCTTTCCATCATTGACTTGTCTGGTTATATGCATCAAGATATGATTTTGTACCCTCAAGATTTCATTAAACTGGCGCTCAAGTGTTTCCATATGGTGAGGAAGGTTGCAGAGCTCACTTACTTGTTGATCTAGAGCCTGGACATGTTTAGCTATATTCTGCACATCCTTCTGAAGGTTAGGAATAGCAATCATAGTTGTTGTCGTTACCTTACTGATAGTGTCAAAGGCATGTCTGAAGGCTCCTCCCATGGTCTCAAAATATTCATGGCCAGAGGGGGTTGAAGAATGACTTTCTGACCATCGAGAAATAGAAGGATGATCGGTTTGGTGAGGAAGATGAGATGGATTATCGACAACATCGTGTATCTTCCTTTTTGATGGATAAGAAGGTTTGTTCTTTGCAGCCACTGTAGATTGGATGGAGGTGGGGCTCGTTGAGGTGGTTGGAAGATCAACCCTAAAGTTAGAGTTATGCTCGGGCAACAACTAAAGTGCATCCAAGTAATAATTGACTATTCTTTCCTTCTCACTTCCCTCAGATATCTTGGATAAAGGTTTCTTTGAAACGGGCATGATAGGCCAAGGGTGCGGCCAGATGACACACTCAACTGTGCTGAACTTGTCTTGCAAAAATTTTGAATGAGCTTAGTGATTTCTGCCTCAGAATATAGTAGCTTGTCCTTGTCATAATCTACTAGTCTAGGTAAAGGAATGGAAATCTTGGTTCTTGTAAACCTGTAGTGGCTAGCATTGACATGACATAGTAAGATACTAACATATGTCAGGTACCTTATGGTGATAAAACTTTTGCCTTGCATTTCCTTGAAAGTTGTTCAAGTAGTGTGTCCATATGCTTCGAATATGAGTCTAATGAGACCACCCATGTAGTATTCCTTTACGGGGTGAAGCAGATAAGCAACCATATGTCAATCAGAAAGTGGCAATGTTGACAGGTCGTCTGTCCATTATAAGAGATAGTACATAAAGTTCTACAAGATAAATGCTACGAGTCTCTAACTTAGTGAGGAGAACATTGGCCACTATCTTGTGCATAATTCTCCAGAATCCAGAATGCACCACCAATGCCTTGGAATGCCCAAATTGATACTTCTTTTGGCCTGTTAACCACTCCCAATATTTAGAAGCATTAAAGCTTGAATCTTCTTTTCTAGAAATCCCGAACATGCCCTGCCAGCCTCTTCTTCTGAACTACAGAAGATTTTGTTCAAGATTTGGTTGGTGAGAACATGATCAACATTGTTGATGTAGACTTTTAGCTGTCTAGATGATACCTCTTGAATAGATGATATGAATTCCATCATTTCTTCCACATAAGATCTTGGTTTTGCAAAGAAGAGGTGCGCTAGGTTGGATCTAGCCAACATCTCCTGAACTCTTATCCTGATGCCAATTTCCTTAAGAGCGTTTAAAGAGATGAAGCGTGGTGGGCTTGAAAATAGCTCTTTTCATCACCTTCAATGCATCCAGATGTTCTTTGTTCTGGGGCCTGAAGGTTCCAGAGTAAGGAAGCTCCAACTATGAGCCTTAAATAACATCAGGTTTAGGATCATTAACCCTGGCTTTCTTTTCTCCCTATGGTGCAGGTTGATTAGGGAGAGGTCTCTTCTCCCCCTTATTTGATGGAATTGTGTAGCCTTGATGAGCCATCACATTAAAGGAAAAAGAATGAGCACATTATTAAGTATGATATAATCTGTCAATATCATCGATAGAAGTGTTGACAGAATTGCACTAAGTAAGAGGGTGTCGACATGTAAAATAAAATATTGTCGATTCAGTTATCAATCGATAAATAATCAAGACATATAGGTCGATAGGACTGTCGGCAGCATGTCGAACTGTGACGATTGAAAAGGCTGAAATTAGTCGTCGAAAAACATGATTAGGTCAACAGAGTCATGAAAAATGATCAATAGGATCTATGTATCATCAAGAATTTATGCAAGGGTCGACAAGGGTGTCGACTAGCATGAACATTTACCTGTTGACTTGGCGATAGAAAGTGTGTCGACTGGAACCATCGATTAGAATGTCGACAGTCGAGTAAATGGAGAGGCAGTGCTTTGGTCGGATTAGGAGGCAGTAAGAAAAGCTTAATGTGGGTCTGGTATGTATAGTGATGGTTAAGATCGGTGAAACATAAATCAGGTATCTGAATAGCTGATCCAAATCCGATGAGAGGTTTTTCGATCGATAGATCAAAATATTCCATGAGATGGTCGACGTGTTCACTAGTAAAGTTGATAGTTCAACAACATTATCTTATTGACCTTCTCTCTATAACCTATCGACTAGGAAATCGATAGATGAAAAACCAAAAATATTGTCGATCAATACTTACTGGAGGGTTCAATAGCTATCTAAATAAAAAGGTTATCATTATCAGTTGACACAAAGGGACATCGACAAGGTAATTTGAAAACTTTCTAAGTAAAATTTGATAAGTCAGATCAGAATTTAGGTCGACATGTCATGGTAAAATGACTATCTTCCAATCATCATTTAGAAAGAAGGAAAATAATTGTTCATCTTGATATAGATGTGATAAACCTTATAAAGTATTTGTACGAGAAAAACAAAACTGGAGAAAATGAAATTCTGAAAGACAAAAAGATAAATGTTTAGGTTTCCTCCCAAGTAGCACTTTATTTATAGTCATGTTTCTTGACTTCTTAGACATCTCATGCGGCTTCTGAGGCATCTGGTAGCTCCAGGTCCACCTTTCTTGTGATAGTTTCATCTTCATAATGCCTCTTTAATCGGTGACCATTAAAGGAAAAAGTGCATGATTTCTCGCTAAGAATGCCCATCATTCCAGAGGGATAAATGGTAGTCTCTGTTAATGGTCCAGACCAACAAGAATGAAGTTTTCCTTGAAAGAGACAAAGAGCATAATTGAATAGCAGAACCTTATCGCTTTCTGAAATGTCCTTTTGCTTGATATGAGAGTCATGCCCAATCTTGGTGCGCTCTTTGTAGATTTTTGTGTTTTCATAAACATGTAGACGGAGTTCTTCCAACTCCTGTAATTGTACACGTGCTTCTCATTGGAAAGTTCAACATCCATATTCAGGGCTTTAATGCCCAATAACCTTTGTGCTCCAGTTCTAACGGGAGATGACAAGATTTACATCAGATCAATCGATAAGGGGTATTTCCTATGGGTGTCTTGTAAGTAGTTTGGTATGCCCAAAGGGCATCATCGAGTTTAGATGACCAATCTTTTCTTGACTTTTCTACGGTCTTATAGAGAATTTGCTTGATCTATCTATTGGAGACCTCCACTTGGCTTGTAGTTTGAGGATGATATGGAGTAGATATCTTATGTTTTACTCCATATCGCTTTAAAAGAGCCTCAAATTGTTTTTCAATAAAGTGTGACCCTTTGTCACTAATTACTATACAGGGAACTCCAAACCTGGGGAATATGATTTTTGTGAACAAACACATTATCATCTTAGAGTCATAGGTTGATGAGGGTATAGCTTCCAGCCATATGGAAATGTAGTCAATGAGAACCAGAATGTATTTGTTTCCAGAAGATGGCAGAAAAGGTCCTACAAAGTCTATCTCCCAAACATCAAAGATTTCCACTGTGATCCATTCTGTAAGACGTATCTCGTTTCACTTGCTAATGTTCCCGATGCATTGACATGCATCACATTGTTTAGTGAAAGCATGCACATCTTTAAATATAGTTGGCCAATAAAAGTGAATATTCAAAAAAAATATGTTGTCTTCTCAGCACCCAGATATACTCCATAAGGGGGCCGCATGACATTTCTTTAAGATTAAACAAGCCTCAGCATGATCCACCCAACGACGATACACACTATATGCACATTTTCTAAAAAGGAGGGATCATCCCAAAAATAGTTCTTGATGTCAGAAAAGAATTTCTTCTTTTGATTGGAAGTCATCCCAGGAGGTAACTGCTGACATGCCAGGTAATTGTGAAAATCAGCATACCATGGAGTTACTTGGTTAAGAGAATGAATATGGAATAATGATTCATCTTTATAGGATTCATTTATGGGAAGTGGAATGACTTCTTCAACCCTTATTTGGATAGGTGATTGGCTACGACATTGTCACATCCCTTCTTGTCGATGATTTCATGATCAAATTCTTACAAATAGGAGAGTCCATCAAAGGAGGTGTGGTTTCATGTCTTTCTTTTGCATGATATATTTAATTGCTCCATGATCTGTATAGATGATCACCTTCCCTCCCAATAGATAAGACCTAAATTTATCTAAGGAGTAGACAATAGCTAACCTATATGTAGTTGTGTAATTCACCTGAGCCACATCAAGAGTTTTACTTGCATAATATATGACATGATGTTGCTTATCCCTTTTCAATCCTAAAACTGTCCCAACAGCATAGACACTGGCATCGCACATTAATTCAAATGGGAGATCCCAGTCTGGTGCCTGCATTATAGGTGTGGTGGTGAGGGCATCCTTCAGACTATGAAAATCTTTCATGTAATCTTCATCAAAGATAAAATAGAGTATCCTTCACGAGTAGTTTGGACAAGTGTTTCACGATTTTAGAAAAGTCCTTAATGAATCGTCGGTAGTACCTTGTGCATCCTAGGAAACTACGAACACAAGAAATCACTGAAGGTAGTGGAAGCTTGGAAATGGCTTCTATCTTGCTCTTTTCTACTTATATTCCTACTTCAAATACTTTATGTCCCAGGACTATTCCTTCTCGTACCATAAAATGGCACTTTTCCCAGTTGAGAACTAATTGCTTCTCTTCACACCTTTAAAGAATAAGATATAGGTTTTCCAGGCAATTTTTGAAAGATGATCCATAAACTTAGAAATCATCCATAAACACCCCCATAATTTCTTCTATTAGGTCCCAAAAAATGGCTGACATGCACCTTTGTAAGGTGACTAGTACATAACATAGATCGAAGGGCATACAACGAAAGGAATATGTCCCTTAAAAACATGTGAATGTGGTCTCCTCCTGGTCATTAGGATAATAGGCACCTGATAGAATCCCAAATAGCCATCCAAGTAGCAGAAGTTTGAATGGTGTGCCAATCTTTCTAAAACTTGATCAATAAATGGAAGAGGAAAATGGTTCTTGTGTGTAGTTTCATTTAGTAACATGTACTCAATGCACATACGCCAACTGGTTATTGTGAATGTTGCTAATTCCTTGCCATCAGAATCCTTGACTATTGTCATCCCTCCTTTATTGGGTACCACATGCACGAGACTAACCCAATTGTTTTTGATGATGGCGTAGATGATACTTGCATCTATTAGTTTGATGATTTCCTTGTGTACTACATCTCTCATTTTATCATTCAACTTTCTATGTCCATGCACTCACGGTTTTGCATCATCTTCATGGTCAATTTTATGCATGCATATTGTTAGACTGAGACCATTGATATCATTTATACAGTACCCAAGGGCTTTCTTCCTAATTTTAACTTTTAAGAGGAGTTGTTTTATTTGGTCAGGAGACAATTGTGCATAGATTATCACCGATTTCTTTTCTTGATCAAGAAATTCATACTTTAAACCTTCAGGGAGAGGTTTAAGTTTTGGTAGTGGTTTTAGGATAGTACAATGAAGAGAAACATATTTTGTTGTTTCGATAGGCTCTTGATATTCTTCTTCCTCAGTGGCTGCCAAGTATGACAAGATCTCTTCAACTTCGGGATCTTTGAACTCAGAAGTTGGATTTATTAGAGCTTGCATTAAGGGGTCGACTATAACATTGTGTTCTTGAGTTTCTGCAAATAGCTCGTTGCAACAGTCAACAAAATAACTTGTTTCTATTGAGGAAGGGCCCCTCATATGATCGAGTATGTGGAAGCCAATAGATTTGTTCCCAACTCTTTCATGAGTAACCCATTGGCAACGTCATTAAGAACTCATGTTGTGGAAAGGAAGGGTCGTCTTGATATCACCAGACATGACATGTGAGGTCTTCTACTATGTCGATAATGATGACGTCATAAGGAATGAAGAAATTTCCTATCCTTATCGGCATCCCCCACCACTCCAACTCATTTGGTACAAGAATTATCTACTAATTGAATTCTCATATTGGACTTAATAATGTCGATGAGTCCTAACTTGGAAGCTAAACTATAGGGCATGAGACTGATGTTGGCCCCTAGACCTACAAGACCATATATTGTTCACATATCCCCATTGAGGAATGGAATAGTGAAGGCACCTGGGTCTTTTTGTTTCATTGCCATATTGGATTGAAAAAAAAGTAGACGTTGTCTTTGTAAGGCATACCATCTCGACTTCACCCCTCTTTCTCTTCTTTGTGATGAGATCCTTCGGGAACTTGGCATATATAGGAATTTCATCTATGACATCAAGAAGAGGAATGTCAAAATATATTTTCTTAATGGTGTCAAGGAACTTGGTGTATCTCTTCTCGAGTTGTGCCTTGATGAAGCAATGAGGAAAAGGATCTCCAGAAGGGACTTTGATTGTTCTAAAGGTTGGTATGGGGTTGGTAGTCCCTGGTGATTTTCTAGACACCAGAATTTCTTCTTTACTGGTGTTGACTTCTTCAACAATCAATTATTCAAGTTGCAACTTAGACAAAGTATTCCCAGAATGAAATGTGGCCATCCTTGTTGTTTCATTCTTTAGATTCTGTTTAGTGCTAGATGGGAAACATCTAGTTGTTCATCCAATTGAGGTGGCTATAGAAGCTAATTGCTTATCAATGATCTGATTGTGGGAATGCAGATCACTTATCTAATTGTTTACATTGCTCATCTGTGGCTACATGCTTTCCAGTATGTTGTTGTTACTCAACAGACATTTGATCATCCTATATATAAAGATTCCAAATTAGATATAGACTTTTGATGTTGTTAAAAGAGACTTCCCCTTTTCCCATTGAAAGCTCCCTACTATTGTGGATGAGGTTTGTTTTGCTGAAATCTGGACAGAGTTCCTCTTCCAACGGCTTGTCTCTACCCATCGTTTGAGAGGGTGGATTTAGTTGAAATGGGTTTTCTACCGCAGAGGTATTTCCATAGGAAAATCTAGGATGATTGGGTCATTTGTAATTCATATAGCTAGGACACATTCTCGGCCTGAGTGTCCTCCACTTCATGAGTGATACAGTGATCTACACCATGACCACCTTCTCCACAAGTGACACTCTTTATAAATTCCTCAATAAAGTATCTGGAATTTACTTCCTTCAGATTTTTGACATCATATACCATCTTATCAAGTTTGTTTTTTTAGTTTTTCCAGTAGCTTTAATTCAAGAGAATCACTAACAGTGGACAAGGTTGTTGTAGATCCCCTATCATAGTCGCGTCCTGCTTGGATAGTGGACATGTTATTGATTATTTCTTAGGTGGTTTCCGCATCATGTTTCATAAAATTGCTTCCAACTACGGCACTTAAAGATGTTCTCTCGGTGGATGTAAGGCTCTCATAGAAAGTAGTTACTATAAACCCATTGTCATAGCCATGATGTGGACAGTCTCTCAGGTGGTCCTGATATATTTCCCATCCATCGTGCATACTTTTTGTGGGTTTCTGCCTAAAACCGGTAATCTCATGCTTGCACTTCATTGTCTTCTCAACTGGATAGAACTTGTTCACATAAGCTTTAGATAGTTGTTGCCATGAAGTAATGTCCTTTTGAGAAAGATACCATTATGAGGCCTTGTCCTTAAGCGAGAAATAGAAACCCATCATATATATATGACATCTTGAGGTACTCTATTCATTTTGAGAGTATTATATATGTTTTTGAATGCATCAATATGATGATAACAGTTTTCTTCAATAGAACCCCCCCCCCAAACATTTAATTTTGAATCATGTTGATGAACCTAGTCTTCAACTCAAAGTTTGATGCTGGTATGTGAGGAAGGATTATAGGATCCCTATTTTCATTGACAGACCTATGAACAATGAATGCTGAGAGGGCTTTTCTTTAGGAGCATAGGTGTCGGGTGGTCCTCATGCTTCCATTGGATCGGTGAGGAGAACATCTACCTCTGGAAATTCAGTGAGGAACTCCAGAATTGGTAAGAGATGATAGTCAGCTACCTATAAGTAAAATATTGAACAAATTAGAGTCAAAGACTGGAAACGTAACCAATATTCCAGCAAATAGGTAGTAAAAGGATATGCTAATAAACTTTTTTTTTGAAATTTAGAAGCAATGACCAGTGCTAAGTAGACCACAAGTTCTTAAAGATTATCTATTGTCTTGTCCCCGACAATGGTGCCAAATGTTGATCACTCTTTTCCATTGGTCAAAAGTGTAAACACAATTGTCCAGTCAAAGATATCTGACTTTAAATTTATACTTGACTAGAAGAGACGTCTGCAAGACAATACAGAGTTTTTGTAGTAGTGCGGGTTCGAACACAGGGACAAGGAGAATAATAGAATAAGAACATGAAATCTTGGCTTACTCTAGCCTAACCAAAGAACAAATGTGATGGTGCTCTGGTTAAGGAATGGATTTAATCTAAATAAGGAGTAAGAATTAATTATGAAAGATCAAAGAATAAACAAAGATAAAATGGTAAATCAATATAAAAGGGACTTGGATTGGGTTTCACCAATCAAGCCAACCACAACCATGTAAAACCTTCACTCCTATTTTACATATGTTTCGTACTTGTTTTGTAAAAAACCTTAAGAAAATATATGTTCCTTCCTTCTCTCAAGATTCGGGGAGATTTCTATCTAATGGGGTTCTCTCTCTTGAGGTAATAACTAAAAAGATCAAGGAAAAATCGTATGACTTTTGTGATAACAGCTCCTCACTCTCGTGTATCATTATTTTCGTATACTCTAGATCTAGTTGAAATCATTCTTTTGAACAATATTCATATCAAATGCCGGAAGAGGGTAGATAATCATCAATCGACGCAATAAAATAAGAGTATAATAATAAAACTTTAAAGAACATATGTCATAAAATAGAAAGATGAATAATCACATGGTTGAGAGGGCTTGGTGGCTACTCTCAATCCAAGTTATAAAGTTTAGCCACGCATGGATAGAGAAATGAACAAAGTACAACTAGAATAAGTCATGATGAGGAATGTAAAGGAAAGGGATCAATACAAGGGTAGATCGAATGATCAATCTACCAACCTTTTGATTGATCTCACGGTGGTCAACAACTTCCTCCTTCTATCTGATCTTGTCTTAAAGCAATAAAGTCCTTCGGATAGGTGATGATGGTGCAACAGAGCTGGCAAGGAGCAAAGTTGACAAGCTGGATCAATAGATCTTGACAGGTCGACAGGTCTCATCCTTTGGCTCTAGAACTTGGCAGGACTTGGCAACAACCTCTCAGTTCTTTGGCTTCAAGGATCCAAGATGCATTGAAGTGATGTCCTGGGGGTCTATTTATAGTCTTTGATTGGAGGCATGTGAGACGAATTGTCTACATGGCATCGATGCAAACATCCATAGCTATGATGACAGGGGTTCCTTCAATAGGTCTTTATCAATTGAAAAAGATGTCGATCTCTTCTTGGCATCAATAGAGTCATTCTTTGATGAGAGTATGTCTATCTTGTCGTCGACAATGTTGTCGACTGGTGTTATCGGGATGACTCCTTGACAAGAGTCTTCTGGTCTTTGAGAAACATCGACAATGTTGTTGACGTGTCTATCGTGAGTATGAATGATGGGGGTATCGAGGATCCTTTATCCGAAATGTGTGTCGAGGACTAGCTCGATAGCTTTGGACCGACATGAATCCATTGGTATCGACGGAGTGGGTTGTTAATGTTTAGTTGACACATGTGAGAAACATATTCTGCTCGACATCCATTACTCGATAGATGGTTGTCGAGGTTCTTCAATTTGACAAGTTGGTGCTCAATGAGTCTATCGAACTTGAGTCGGTAGTATTTTGTCGACCTTCTTGGTGAAGGTTTATCCTGTTGACCGATTGGTCGACTATTTGAAGCAAGGTCTTTTAAACAACTTCTAAGACTTCATTAATTTGCATCTAGTTCCTTCAAATATCATCAAAATTTAATCAAAGCCTTTCAATTGATCAAAAAATAGAAAAATAAATAAAATGGAATATCTAGATATAAAATCTAAGGGTTGTTATTACAAAAAAGGTCATGAAAAGTGCACCACAATTGATGTTATCAAGTTGTTCTCCAACTTTCCATGACTTGGGTAGAAATGATGTCTTGCTAGATACTACTCATTGCTTGTGATGTCATAAATCAATTATGGACATTCACTACCAACGTAACTTGAAACCTATAGGGTCACACTCATAGGATACACTTGGAATAGGAGTTTATTCATGAATGTAGTTTAAACTTGATTACTTAAGTATTATATTCAATTAAAAAAATAATGGTTGAAAGTTGATTGACTAAACTGTGAACCAACTGGTTCAAGTGTTGAACTGATAGATTTAAGTATTAGGTCAATTGAACCAACTTTGGCAATCAAAACCATGAGATGACCACTTTAGCAAGTGAATCGGTCGACTCAAGTTTATGAACCGACCGGTTCAAGTTGTAAACTGGTTGTTTGGTTAGTCAATTCGATTCGATCAAGGATTGATGCTGACGTCAAGTTATGCATTAATCGAATATTAATTTCCAATACAATTTGTGATTGGAAAACATGGTGAAAATCGATTCAAGAGTTGAACTGATTGGCTCACGTGTGAACCAATCAGTTCAGTAATGAACCAATTGGTTCAACGGTTGTAGGTTCCATAAGTTCATGAAATTCCATGTCTACAACTGCCACTCTGACTGGAAGGACCCTCCTATAAATAGAGGGCTACTGGGGGCCTTCGAGAGACACAATAATAAGCTCTGTCAATTGTTGCCTTCTTTGGTTGTGGTAACTAAGAGAACCTGAGCAAGTTCTACTCAGAAAGGAAGGAATAAAAAGAGAGAGATAATTGTGGGGGAGCAAGTCGACGCTAGCACGCTAACTAGGAGAGACAACTTCTTCATGTTCGTTCATCCAGAATTATAGGAGTTCTAGATGGTCTGTGTGGACTACTATAGAGGCGAGGAGGTTGGAGTCAACTGTCATCCATGGTGATCAACCAAGAGGTCGCTCTTATGTTGTCCCCATGTGCAACTTGAAGAAAGGCGCATGCTATTGCAAGGGATAGTCATTGAACTTTCTCTAATGATTGAGGAGAGAGAAAACGAGGATATAACTTTTATAATTCTAGTTTGTTGGTGAAGAGTTTAGGGAAAGAGAGCATTATCAAGTGGGTTTCCAATGCTAACTGTAAACTTAGTAACCTAATCAATGATAAAGATTGGTGCTTGGAAAGACTAGACTAAACAAAGGTCTTAGCAGATTACTTGAGAGTATTCCATCTCCCAAAGAAACTAATTATGGAACTTTTGTTGGGTATATTAGTCATATTAAGCTAAATATGCTTGGAATGCAATTGAAAGAATAGGTCTTCTAACCCATTTCATTGAATGATTTTGGAGTCCTAAAACACCTAGAAGATACCACGACATGGATGGAAAGTGGATCATAGTAGACTCCTACCATGAACTATATAAAATGATTGGGTATTCAGTTCCATCTTTCTATTACTTATTCAAATACAGTAAAGAAGATACGGAACATATTATATGGATGCATTTTATTCAAGGCAATTTGGAACAAAGAAAAAGATCTCATGCTCGAAAATTCCTTGAATCTCATGAGGATATCATCTCGTGCAATTGTAAAAGTTATCATCTCTTTTGCCTATGTATTATGTATCAGTTGTGAAGAGAGAGAAACTCTAGAGTACATGAATAGAGTGAAATGCCAAAGAATCTCCTCTGGAATGTTATTCATATTGATTTCAAGTGTCTCAACGACTAAATTAAGTAATATTTTTGACATATGTCTATGAAGATTTAATGTCTTTTGTCCTACTTTTGGGTAATATTAAAAATGATGTGGCTTGGAATTTTTTAAGACTTTTGCATAAAAACTATGGCTCAATGATACTTGTTATGTTTTATATTATGTTGGTCTTGTTCTAAATCATTATCTAATATTAGAAAAAATACTTCTAGCAGCACAGAAGACATGTATTCTAAAATTATGGATGTTGATTGATTGTATGTGAGTCATCTCTAATATGAATGCTTGGTCTTAAGTGCTCATTTTGATAGTTGTTTGATTCCTGAAGAGGCTGTCTAGTAGGATTTTCTCTTATTTATCTAAATCTCTTGCATGCAAAATGTGGGAAATCATTTGTTTATTAATATTTTTGTTCCCCAATTATGGGTATGATATGATGCCATATTTACTTTTTATTTATGGTGTAAATCATATGTCTCTTGACTTTGATTTTGCATCTTCTTAGGGTCTATTTTCCTAATATGTAAAGAAAATGTCTTGTAATTATCTTTAGAAAAATAATGAAATGGAGAACTTAAGACACCGATATAAATCTAATAAATCATACCCATAGCTTATAAGAGAAAAGTGACTAGGATAGACATGACTGTAACACCACATAGCTATGTTTAAACCAAGGCCATAGACTCATCTCATCAATTTGACACCTCTTATGTCCTATTTTCCATTGTCATTAGCAATATGCAAATAAAATTAGAAAGCTTGTATGTGCCTTTTAGTGTATTACTTGGTTGGTCACGACAAATGATATTTTTTTCAAATGAAACCATTAGAAAAATATATAGAAATGCATGGGTTGTTTTTGATATAATGTTCTTGTTTTATATT
Organism: Alisma plantago-aquatica; assembly: GCA_963693085.1. Lineage (NCBI taxonomy): Eukaryota > Viridiplantae > Streptophyta > Magnoliopsida > Alismatales > Alismataceae > Alisma > Alisma plantago-aquatica. Next base: position 1,387,939,261 of record OY856409.1, read on the forward strand.
TTGTAGATTATATATTAATAAACCCATTATTGGCCATGAGGAGTGGAGTACATAGGAGAGTGCATTTTTTGTTAATTTTAACTGATGCTTGTAGAAAAATTACTTGTTTGTTAAACATTGAAGTTAAGAAAATGTGCATTACATCCAACTATTAACGCTCTAGTGTTTCTACTATCACTGCATCATTTTTCATATTAATTATGCCTGATTTTTCTTATTTTTATTGTATTTTATCCAATACAAATTTCTTCACATGGTTGTTGTATTTTTTTCAATACAAGTTGCCTTTTATAATTCATTCTTATTCATTCAATGCGAGTATTAATAGGAGGGTGGTATTGACCTTGTATGATAGATATGTATTGAAAATCCTATGAGTCTAGATCCACTTGGGGAATTGGCATTATGGGTAAAGGTTTAGGTTCTGATTTGTTTGTCGTAACTAGTCTAAAAAACTTATGAGTTGGAGTTCCTCAAGCAGTTTTTTATGATTAATTTATAGTAAGTATGGGAACTTAACATCTGTGACTTCTGGTGACTTACAAACTTACATACAAAATACAATTCCTGAGTTTCCTCTTAAAAAGAGTGAAAAATGAGTTTCGGGACAATTAACAACATTTCTTATACAATTATATTCTTCATTCGCATAAGTGACACATGTATATATTTATGACTGGAAATATTATCGGTGTGGATATAGTTTGTTGTTAAAATCATAACATAATATGACAAAATATCATACATTATAGTCGCACTATGTAAAATATTTTCACTATAACTACCATTATTAGTGCAACTATAAAATAAAAAATATAAACATCATGAAAAAACACTACACCGTATGAAAACACTATATGTACCTAATATGTTTTTATTATTCATATTTAAACAATGTGATGTGAAAAAGATAATTAACTATAACCATGCATGAATAATATAGTAAAAATCCTTACAAAAATAATGTAAATATTAATATTCTACATTGTGTTAAACAATGATGAATCCAAATTTATATTTACAAGCACATAAAATGCGGAAATTATATACTTTGTTCATACAAAGTGAAGTAAAATTATTGTATGTGATTTTAATCATAACATTTTTATTTAGATTATGATTTTATCATAATAAAATATTTTTAAAGAAGAAATATTTACACCATAACCACTTGAGGTTATTATGACTTAAGAATATTATAGTTTTTCACAGACATGATTCTTTTTTATGTCTTTGTCATCCTTACTTATTTATATTGCACAGTTAAAATGAATAAAATTTTTAATGATTTCTATATTTACACTTATAACGAACCAATCACATGGAAGTGAATGAAACTCTAGTTTATATGGAACTCAAGTTCCAGAAACTGAATTAGTGTTTTCAAAAAATGAATTCCACAGAAATTATGACTTACACCAAACCGATAGGAGCCTTAGAGTGTGTCTATTGGAACTTCTTAAATGGTAGGGATATGGAATATCGATGAAAGTTGGGTGGGGGTTGAAAAAAATATATCTCTTTTATCAAGTTAGAGTCCAAAATGGCATGGTTTAGTTGATTCAGCCTTTTCAGCTCTAATTTTCAGATGAAAGTGGAAGTCAATATCCGTCATGCATTATTTGGACAACATGATTGATCATTGCAATAATTGTAATTTTAAACAATCAAATAAAGTATTGAATTTTATGTTTAAGTTCTCAATTACTATAGTCGTCTGGGTAAGGTATTTGGCGGTGGGATTGTAATTATACACAAGTATTCTAAATCTCATTTGTTTTTAAGAAAATTTGGATATTTACATAAGTAATTCACGATCATTTTTGGAGCGGTATTTTGACGCAGTTAAATACAGCCTTCCGAATCATGTCGCTATTGGCATAAATCGGAAAGTTCACACGTCTGCCCCAGAATCCCGCGTCGCACTTTCCCTCCTCACTCCTCGCACTTGCCTCCGCCTCCCCTTGTCTCTCTCCTTTCTATTGTCTTTGTTTCCTCTTCCTTCCCCTCTTTCTCTCCCTCATATGTTCCTCCTGGCAATGATTCATCTTCCACTTACGGATCCATATTCAGCAATAGAAATTTGTTCCTCCCCCTCCACCGATACCTCATTTGTGTCCCTAATTCCCCACCACCCACCACCTCCAACTCGTGTTGGGCCTTCTTCCTTCCTCCGCTAGCTTCCTTTTCTTCTCTCTTTGTCTTGTCTCTGTGTTGTGGAAGAACATATGATAGTGAGAGTTTCCGATGTACATGTCTCATTTGACTTTTTGTTGCATAAATACCTGGAACCAGATTTTCAGCTACACAAACGAAATGTTTTCAAACAACTACACTTAGATTTGATGTCGTTAGACTCCTAAAAATTACAAATAAGTACGTATTATCAAATGTGCCATCCAAATAGGGCCAAGTGTTATCCAATCTATTGATGTATTTGGCAAAATAATCAGACGGGAAGTCACACACAATCATGGGCAGCAAACTAATTTCTACCAACCAAATTTCCAAACACATTGTTAATCCTCTTTCTCCTGTAAAAGATTTATTTTTTCATGTAGAGTATTGTTGCCAACTTGCCATAAGTAATTAGAGATCATTGATAGAGAGTGGGAGCACATAACATACAAAAACAGATGTAGCTTATTGTATATAAAGAAACACGAAATACAATTGAAGCGCCACGGAAACGAAGAAAAAACTGTGGATGTTGGGAAAAAAAACTGAAATGCACGAGTTTAGACGATTTATTGACCAAACTAGACGAGATTGGTATAAATTGTCCACAATAGACGACTTTGGAAGAGAGAAACGGGTGAAAACGCCATACCAAACGGTGTCTCCATTCTCATTGGACGACGAAAAGCAACATGCGGCTCGCCCCAACGGCACCCTGGGGTCGCCGCGCCACGTGGCTGGCCCAGGGTGAAGACGCCAGTCAGAACGGCGTCTTCATCCTGGGGCAGCCACGTGGCGTGGCGACCCCAGGGTGTCGTTGGGGCGAGCCGCGGCTGGGGCAACGGTCGTTTTTTGACCCGTTTTTCTCATCTACTACCACCATTCTCTCTTATATAAACCCCCCATCTACTCTCATTTCACACACAAATTTTTTCATTTTGTTCTCATTCCATACCAATTCTCTCATTTCCTTTCTCATCAACAATCTTGTTGGTATTTTCTTCTTCAATCAAGAAAAGAAAGCTTAGCTTGGGAGTGGAGCTTTATTAGCAATCTTTAATCTCTTATTTCTCTTATTAAGTGGCATTCTCTTCTAAACTAAGTAAGTTATCTCTTCTTTCTTATTATTTTATAGTGTTTACTCATAGATATATATTCTAAAGTAAAAAATGATAGTATTTTGAACCAAATTTGCTAAATTGTACACTTGTCCATTTTAATGTAATAATTGTTATATTGTTGATAAGAATAAATTTAAAACTTAGAATTATAATTGGTTAAATTTAACTAATTTGGGACTCCTAGACTAAGTCTTCACTTTCTTCATTTTTTAGTTCTCATCTATTATTTCTTCTATAGAACCTTGATCTCCATAAAAAACTAATTTGTGTGTGATCCACTTAGGAACGGGCATCTTGAATCCTATATCTCATGACTCTTTTTAGGGTTTAACATGCGATTTGGGATCAGATGTTAACCTGTGATGGTGGTTACGCATAAGTGAAAATATTTTACATTGAATAAACATATTAAATAATTAATCTTTGGGTTACTCTTATTTTACAATTATTTCACAAAGGTGTCTAGGCCGATAATTGTGAGGGTCCTGACATAATTTTTCACGATCTGCATTCAGCCGAGCGGTGGTTGGAATCCCCTCACTACAAAAGTATCTTCTACCTGGCCAAAGTGAAATGATGTGAATAAGAGTTGCCTAATCTTAGAAACAATCTATCTTCTCGTCTTGTCATTATTAAGGATCAACAAAATTGTTAAAATCAATGTAATAAGGACACCTTAGAGAAATCATGTCTTCTTATCTTTTCATTATAAGGACTATCTTAAATCGCCAATACAAATGTAAAAAAAATACTTTAGTAGGATTCTATCTTCTCATCTTTTCATTATTAAAAATTTACCAATATTTTGGGTTATTAGGACAAAAGGGTACAACTAAAATACAAATAATTAAAGATAATAAATCGTTTTGCTTTATATTTTATAAAAGTACATTAGTTCCTCATCTATTGTAGTTAAAAATTTATTTGTTGATCTTATTCAAAATCTGATATATCTTTCAATATTTTATAAATAGGAAAATGGCCTCTTATCCTCCTACTATGATGCTTCATTACAATAGACAGTTCTTGAATGGTGGCTCTTATTCTGGTGGATCATATAGACCTATCATATTGTCTAATTTGCATACCTTAGCCGAATTGAAATCTTACATTCACAACCTATTAGAAATTGATCGGATGAGATTCTCTATACGCTTGACCTATCTATTTCCTACAAATCAATTTATGCCTATTTAACTGATGGATGAGGAAAGCTATAGAACCATGTTGAGTTTTTTTTATGGGCGTCACATGGATGTCTATCTTGAAACAAATTCTACACAAAGTCAAGTAGAGTTTCCTTCAAATATGCCCTTCTCAACTGGTAGCGGATATCAGCCCAACCCAATGAGCCAAGTTCAATCTACCAATGTAAACTCCTTACCAGTAGTAGATGAAGTTGGACCATTCGAGCACTTAGATCCTTCATCAGAGTCGGATCCTTATGTCGAGTCTGATGAAAGTAGTGAATCAGAAATGGAAGAACCTGATTTTCCTGGCAATGAATATGATGATGATGAAGGTATGAATGATCCTACCCTGGATCAATATGTAAACCGTAACAGTTCAGAGGCTTTAAGCACAATGCCAGGATTATTTGAAGATGATTGGGTTGCCAACAACACTGATCATAGTTACCAAGTTTTTAGGATGATGATTGGGTTGATGAATTTCACCAACCATTCATGAGACAGAATGACACTACATTATCCTCAACACATGGACTTCATAAGGGTGCCATTTTTTAATCAAAATCATGCTTGATTGAAAAAATTCAAAAGTGGTCCATGAAGAACAATGTGCAATATCGTACTAAGCGTTCGACTAAATCAGAACTTGTTGTTGTATGTCTACTTAAGGATGAGTGTCCTTGGAAGTTGAGTGCTTGTGCCTCTAAAAGGAAAGGTGGTTTGTGGAAGATCACAAAATATCATGATGAACACATTTGCTGCAATCCAATCTTGAATGAGGATCATCACCAATGCACATCAACTTTTATTGCCAAGATGATTATGCCGATATTATCTGCGAGATTGGATATGAGCACTAGAGAAATACGTGACAAGGTTAATGCAGAACTACATTTGGGTATTTCATATAGAAAGGCATGGCATGCACGTAGGAAAGCAATATCTAAGATCTTTGGTGACTGGGAGGAATCTTACTATGATTTACATCGCTTCTTGAGTAGCATGATCCAATATGATTTACAAATAAGGATGGTCCCTTTGCGACCTTCTCAGTATATAAGAGAGTTGGAAAAGTGGCATGTTCAGGATGAAAGAGTCAAATATTACATTGGTTTAGCTGGTTTTGGTCACGTCACTACCCTTACATCCATACGTCTAGATGCATCTTTAATAACTTCACTTGTGCACCGTTGGAATCCTTCCACAAACACATTTCATTTTCCAATTGGTGAAATGACAATTACATTACAAGATGTAGCAGTTCTTTTGGGTTTACGGGTAGATGGTGGAGCCGTCATAGGACACAATCCGATAGGTACGCATGATGGCCAATTTGCATCTTGGAGTGCTCTTTGTGATTACTATTTGGGTACTCATCCAGGTGGGAGGATAACTGGACAAGTATCTTTGGGATGGTTACGGTCAACATTCTCAACTATTAACTTAGAGCACGCCAATGAACAAGTATGATGTAGATATACTGTTGCCTATTTGCTATATTTTGTGGGGTCATTCCTTCTTCCCAACAGTACTGGAAATGATGTCCATCTACGATCCTTACCTCTTGTAGCAGATTTTGAGAAATGTGGGCACCTCTCTTGGGGTAGTGCAGTCCTAGCATGGTTGTATAGAGAGTTGTATAAGGCAACCACTCGTATATCTGAGCCAGGCTCTCGTATAGCTGGTTGTCTAGTGTTGTTACAACTATGGTCATGGGAGCATATTCATGTAGGCCGTCCTGGACATGCTACAATTCCACAGGGTTACATGTGGCCACAAGGAGTTCCGTTAGGCTACAGGTAATAACTAAATGAAGTGTTATTATTTCATAAGAGACTTACATCTTCATGACGATAATCATATTTTTTTATCAATCAAATAGGTGGAACCACTTGATGATACAAGAATCTATTCCGACATCTCATGTGAGAACATATGATAATGAAATTGATGTACAACAACCAAATCAGGTAATTAACATGTTTAATATTTTAATAATTTAACAAACGATTTTGAGCTATGTTTGCATATTTTTTTATTTACTAATCATTCTTTTGTTATAGGTGATTTGGAGGCCGTACAATGATACAATATTGTCCATGTTGCCTCCAATTTGTACTGAAGGAAGACAATTGTGGTTGGCACGTGTTCCAATGATTTGTTACAATATTATTGAGTGGCATTTACCTGATAGAGTTTTTGCCCAATTTGGAGTTCACGACCAACCACCACCACAACCAGTTCCAGAATATGATAGAGTGGATGGGAGGGGACGACCTACAGTAGACTAGTTGAGTTTCTACTCTACGGAAGTGCAACTTTGGAATGATAGACATTCACACTTAGTTCAGCTACCTGACGCATCTAGTACACAACAAAGATATTCCTGGTATCAATCACAATATCTTGTTGATCGTCCTATAGAACCTCCTTCTGGATATTATCCTAGAGATTATGTTGAAAGAGAAAATGTAAGTAATATATGTTTTCTAAACTTTATTATATTAGATGAAGTGCATTTTTCTTATTATAAAGTTATTGATTTGAATAGATCCAGACACAAGTACAAATTAGATAGGTTCTATTGAATCAAAGAGATCATGATAGCTGGGAAAGGGCACGTGATAGCATCTTGGATATGCAGATGTCATATATTCAACAACTTCCCCCTCATCAACAAGCACATTTTTACTACACATATGGACACCCCAACGACTTCAGTTGCGCCATCAACTTATCATCCTCCTCCTTCGACCTCACAAGGTAACACTAATATTCCATTTACAAATTTAGCCTTGATTTTTATTTTTAAAAATAATTATGAGTCCATGTAGCTAATGTTGAGTTATTGTATGTGTTCAGATTTCACTCAGCCAGAGTTTAGTCAATCAAGATTCACTCAGTCAGGAATTAGTGAGCAGTTCACACAACATGGATTCACTCAGTCAGGAATCAGTGAACAGTTCACGCAACATGGCTTCACTCAACCAGGCATTCAGGAGGGACCAAGCCAGGCAGACTTTTTGAGCCAGTATGCCCACTTGCTATCCAGCACCACATCGAGTGATACTTTCCTTACAGACATATTTTCGTATCTGTTTCCACCTCCGCCAGGATATCAAGGATGATAGTTCATTATGTTTTTCGTGTCAATGTAATTTCACATTGTAATGTATTTTTATCTTCATATAATTGTACAATGTAATGTAATTTTATCTTCATGTAGTTGTACAATGTACAACATACATGTTTGTTTGTCAATTAGGGGAGCACGCCAAATTTCTCACAAAAATCACAAATTTCTTGAAATAAGATTCTTCATTAGATAAGATGAAATTGATTCAATTACATAAACTTACAATAAACAGAAATATTACAAATTAGCTACTGCATTTGATTCAATATCTCTTCTAGAGGTTCATAAAATGGCCGGCCAGCGTAGCCCGGGCGGTCAAGCCAGCGCGCCCCTCATGAAGGGTCGCTGGTTCGATTCCCCGCTCGGGTCAGCTGTATTTACCAACCTCTTGGGTCATTCGGGCTCTGGCACCTGTTTGGAGAGGGGGTGGGCTTCGGCCCATGCAGATAAAAAAAAATGGCCACATTTGATGTACAACTTGATGTATCTCTGGATGTGAAACAGCTAACTGGTTTTTAACTTCTTCATTGATTGACAGTGTTTTCTGTTTCGAGTGATCCCAATACCAACCAGGTAGCTCAAGAAGCTCTTCATACATGTGGAACATTTACTTTAAAAATTGCCAATGAAATTTTGCTTGTTCTTTTGTTACCGAAAACCATAACTTGTTCTGCAACAAATCTGGTACGTCATTCCAGTCATCATCCAGTAGAGTCTGATGAGCCATTTTTCCCTGTAGGCACTTCGTAGCTATTATTTGGATTAACTCTACAGACATGTGAAATGTCCATGTCTGTCGATGAGCCATCTATAAAAATAACAAATAATAATTAACAAATAAGAGTTAGATAATAGTTAAAGTTAACGATTATAATCTTGAATTCTACACTCATTTTTATTAATAATAAAACAATAATATTACGATAACTTGAGCATGTGATTAACTAATACATTCAAAATTACTTAGTTGAGTAGAGAAATAATAATAACAAAGACGAGATGACTTACTTAGATTAGAAGAGATGGCCACTTAATAACAGAATGAGGAAATTAAATATTGCTAATGAAGCTCCACTCCCAAGTTTAATTCCCTTTTCTTGATTGAAGAAGAAAATATTAATAAAATTATTGATGAGATGATGAGGAAGGTATTGAGAGAGTTGGTATGGAGTGAGAAGAGAAGGAGAAGATTAGTGTGTGAAAATGAGGAGTGTGTTGTTTATATAGAAGAAAAAATGGTGGTAAAAGAGTAAAAACGGGTCAAAAAAACGACCGTTGCCCCAGCCGCGGCTCGCCCCAACGGCACCCTGGGGTCGCCGCGCCATGTGGCTGCCCCAGGATGAAGACGTCGTTCTGACTGGCGTCTTCACCCTGGGCCAGCCACGTGGCGCGGCGACCCCAGGGTGTCGTTGGGGCGAGCCGCGGGTTGCTTTTCATCGTCCAATGAGAATGGAGACGTCGTTTGGTATGACGTTTTCACCTGTTTCTCTCTCCCAAAGTCGTCTACTGTGGACAATTTATACCAAACTCGTCTAGTTTGGTCAATAAATCGTCTAAACTCGTGCATTTCAGTTTTTTTTCTGGATGTTGAAATAATTTGTGTTGTACGGGACATTTTAAGTTTTATCTAAAATACCTTTGAATAGTTAATCAAAGACTAGTATACTTTAACTTACCACTATCCTGCATCTCCTTTTGGCGTCATGTCCCTCCTCTGCGCACCACATCCTCCTGTTGCCGCCTACTCATCTGCCTCATCCTAGCTGTTGATGGCCTCCTGGTCCTCCTCTGCCATGTTTCTCCTCATCTTGCTGATGGCCTCATGCTACTCCTCTGCCAAGTTCCTACTCCTCCTAATAGCCTCCTGCTCCTAAGCCACAATTTTCCTCTTCTTCCTCCATCTCTTCGTCCTGGTGGTCTCATGCTCCTCCTCTTCCATGTACCTCCTCCTTATGGCCTCCTGCTCCTCATCATCCTCTGCCATGCCCCTCCACCACTGTTGCTCCTCTTCTGCCATCGTCCTATTCGACGCCCGGTGTCCCTCCTCAACAATTCTCCTCATCCACGGATGCTCCTCTACCATGTTCCTCTGCGGCATTTCGTGTTCTTCCTCCTGGTGTCCCTCATCAACAATTCTCCTCATCCGCGGATGCTCCTCTACCATGTTCCTCTGCAGCATTTCGTATTCTTCCTCCTGGTGTCCCTCCTCAACAATTCTCCTCATCCACGGATGCTCCTCTACCATGTTCCTTTGCAGCATTTCATGTTCTTCCTCCTGGTGTCCCTCCTCAACAATTCTCCTCATCCACGGATGCTCCTGTGGCATTTCATATTCTTCGTCCTGGTGTCCCTCCTCAACAATTCTCTTCATCCACGGATGCTCCTGTACCATGTTCCTCCGTGGCATTTCGTGTTCTTCCTCTACCATGATCTCCATCCCGGTCAAAGGATGTTCCACCTCCTCAGCCCTGATTCGCATCAACGTCTGCTCCGCATCCTCTGCCATGCTCCTCCTCCACAGCGATTCCTCATCAATTTCATGCCGCACATATATGCCGATGGATGACATATCCTTGTCAGGAGGATCATGACGAACAGATGGAAGTGCCTCTACATGCTCGGCAAAGACTAACAAGCTCCGGTCAGGAGACCCATGCTCCTGAAGAGCGGACATCTCCTGCACCTCGGCGAATGGCAACTCTGCATCAGATGACCCATAACCATCAAACGGAAGGGCCTCTTCATACACGGAGGGGGGCGACGAGTTCCCGTCAGAAGACTCGTAACGAACTAACGATCAAAGTGGTGGGATCCTATCTCAGTACAAACAGGGGTTAACGGGTTAGCGGGCACAAAGTCAATAGTGACCCTAGACGGCTCCTGCACGGGGATGGGGTTCTGCCGATCCGAAGACTCGTGCCTAGGGCCGGCATGTCGGCTCGCTGTTGTCAGATACGGAAATAACCTTGGAGCGGCATTGCGGACAAGAGTCGCGGCGGGAGAGCCAGGACTTGATGCAGTCACCGTGATAGACATGGGAGCAAGGTAGCTTCTTCACTTCGGACCCGAGCACGAAGTCATCCAAACAGACAGCGCAGGCATGGTGGTTTTCGTTCTTCAGAAAGGCCTCCGCCACCGTCACAACGGCTACGCCATCTATCGACGCCTCAGTGTCTCCCGTGGCGGCAGCGGAGACGCTGTCGTCGGGGAAGAAAGGGAGATCAAAGGAATCGGCCGTGGTGGCATAGAAGACGCTGGCGGTGGCGGGGGAGTAAATGAGATGACGGAAGGCGCTATAGCGAGGGCGGAACCTGAAAAGGAAGTCCATTGTACGGATGCGGCCGCTTGGCATCAGTCGTGGAAACCAGTATTCTCAACCCGTCCGCTACATACAAGATCTCTAGGTTATGCCCTCAAATAGAGGGAAACACAGTCCTATACATATTTTGTATTGGTTGACCGCGATCCTGACATTTATCAATTGATCAATTATTCAACTAATTTATTTTCAGTTCGGAGAGGAGACTACACTTCCGTAGGTCTCTGGCGCTGGGAGATTATCTAGAAGTTATATGGTAAAAATGTTGAGTTGGGTAAAGTCCTTACTGTTCTAGCGAAAATTATGAATTTGTACTTTTTTTTTCTGAAACACGGCATATACATATGTTAATAACTAATTCTGTAAGCAAATTAGGTTTGAGTACAAACGTGCATTGTACCATCAACAACTCCAAAAATATAAGAGGATACATCCTCGTTTTCCATAAAAAAACAACACATAAAAGAACCTTTTGTATTTGTCCTGGCATAATATTTAGAATATTATGAGATTTAGAATCACGCTACGTTCGACAGGGTTTAAAATGTTGCATTCTTTTCTTCTGCCAGCTGCTGGGCACTGTAGCTAACGTTTGAAGCATCTATTTTTTTCTTTCTCTGTTGGCATTTATAGAAGCCCTAAAGCGAAGTATAGTTACTGTATGCGGCTAACGACAGTTTTATGTTTTGCGTTTCAAACTGATAGTATACATCAATTTCCCTTTTGTAATATATTTCTTGATATACGATGAACATGTTGTTGCATTATCGGCACTGTTTTTGCCTAAAAAAATTACGTCTTCTCAGCAACCCATATAGGAGATACTCATATTCTGTCATATTATTATTATATATAGCTAGATCGACCATAAAAGTATGAGCTTTCTAACCAGAATTAAAAAAATATATGACTTGTTAGGCGTTATTAGTCTAGTAGTCCACATTCATTTTAACACCTTCATGATATACATGCAATGGTTAATGTAGTCAAATTTTGATATCTTCAGTTCGATGTTTGCATTATCTTTTTTTTAATAAACAAACAGAATTCACAGGCGCAAAGGTCTAGGAGAGATAGTCAATGGGCAGTTAACGTGGCCAGGAATCATGTAGACGGATATCAGCTGGTAGAGGGATCCCACAAAATCAAACAAATCATAATTTTCAAATTAAATGGGGGTGGGTTATCTTTTTCAAGAAAAACACGGTAACACCCGTTCCCCAATAAGCTAAAACCCCCAAAAAAGTTACTCGCGATTTCTGGACTATACAAAAAGGGATCATCTCACAACCTCCCCTATTTCACAAAAAAAAAAAACTATCCAATAGGAGCATCTTTGTTTGTATCATATCTGTGATGTAATTCTCTTAATATATGAAAGGTTCAGAATGATTCGAGTACGAATATCACCGAAAGTACTTTACGAATGGCAATCTATGTTGATTTGGTACGGGAGGGAGTGAACGGACCACACCCTCTCATGTCTCGAAAGTTTACTGTGTCGGGCTCATCTGAGGTGGGTTCTCTCAGTCACCAATCTTCACTCAGTAAACTCTTCTATTAGGTGGAGGCATCTTCACAAGTCTAGAGAACGCGTACATGTTGTGAAGACCTACCCTCTACTCTTGTTGGCCTCTATGTGAAGTAATCTATAACGACAGTTGTTTCTTTGCAATATATAGTGATCCCTTCAAGGCCCGTTGAACATCACATGAAGCGCTCCAAACCATTCAAACAATCAAGGAATTTCACTTTCTATTAACACCTCCACTTTTCCAACCTATGTATACAATCTCAAACCAACTTCTATTGCCTCGGCGGTGCTACCTGGGTGGTCCATACTACGTCATGATTTTGTCAAACATTTAATTACCTGGCCCATGTGGTTCCTCAAAATCCCCCTTGCCTAGCCACCCTTCTTTGACTATAGGGTTGAACGTTTCAGTATAGTCAATACCTTCTTCCTAGTAGAATCCTTTGGCGACCAAGCAATCTTTAAGTTTGTCCAGTGATCCATTAGCATTGAGCTTTGTTTTGAACACCCAATGACAACCAATGACGTTCATGTCATCAGTGTGTGGGACAAGGGTCCAAGTCTCGTTCTTGTGGAGAGTAGCAAGTTCGTCTGTCATAGCTTTGTGCCATCTATGGTGAAGAAGGGTGTGCTTAACTGTACATGGAGTGAAGTCACTGAAAGCAGCATGTATGACATATTTGGGATTAGATTTGTGCACTCCTTGTTTTCCTCGAGTGAGCATGGGATGAGAATTGTGTGGTTCTATGTTAGTAGCAGAGTGTCAAAGGGAATGGACATGGAGGGGGTGGGTTTGGGAGATGGTGAGGGAGGTTCAGAAAGTGGCATGGAGATTGGGTCTGTAGAGAGGATGTGGTGGTTAGGTAAAGGAGGTGGATCAGGTAGAGAGTCGAGGGAGATGTCGGAGACATCAGTAGAGGAGTTTAAGGAAGGAGGGACTCGAGTGGAGATGGGAGGGATGGAGATGGGTGGGGTAAGCGAGGAAGGGTGTATATTAGTGGTTTTGTGAAAGGTGGAGTAGGATAGAGTTGTATGCACTGGGGAAGAGGTATTTGGTATTAGGGAAAAAGGGTATACATATTCATTGAAGACGAGATGCTTGGAAATATATAGGCGATTTGAAGGGATGTGTTTGCACTTATGCCTTTGTGTTGTGAGTTGTAACCAAGGAACACACAAGGAAGAGACTGAGGGTCTAGTTTGTCAATGGTATACTCACAGAGGCATGGATAGCAAAGACATTCCAATGTCCTGAGGTGCTTATATGTAGGAGATTTGTTGAATAGCAGCTCGTATGGTGTCTTCATCTGCAGCAAAGGGGTTGGTAGCCTGTTTATCAGATACACAGCTTGGAGAAGGCCTCGAACTAGTATTGCTTGAGCAGTTGTGCTTCAAACATCATTGCTAGACCTAGTTCAACTACATGTCTGTGTTTACGCTCAGCGACCCCATTTTGTGAGGGATCATGGGGGTAGGAGAGTTGGTGTAGGATGCCTTCCTTAGAGAAGAAATCGCATAGTGAGTGGTAGACAAACTCACCACCACCATCACTTTGTAGTCTCTTTACTTTAATATTGAATCGAGTTGAAATCATTTTACAGAAAGAAGTAAAAATTGAACAGAATTCATTTTTTATTTTCATTGGGAATAACCAACTAAAGCGAGAAAAGTCATCACTAAGAATGACATAATATAGGAAATCATGTGAGGATGGTACTGGAGCTTTTCCCCAAACATCACAATGTAAAAGTTCAAAAGGATAGGACGATTTTGTGTTGATGACACACATCTAATTGTTTACTTTTGCTTAGTTCACAATTGTTACAAAGAGCAGTAAAGCTAGTGCTTGTAATCAGTTTGTTATGTAGTAGATGAAGTAAGACGTTCTTGTTTGGATATCCAAGTCGGCGATGCCAAGTTTCCCTAGAGGATTTGATGACTCGATTTGAGAATAATGCCACTGCAATTGATGAGGGTAGTATGTAGAGTCCATTATTGCATTTGCTCTGTGCCAAAACTCGATGCGACTTGATGTCCTTGATTATGACTGAGTCGTTAGTGAAGATGATATAACAAGGAAGCATAGAGGTGAGTTTAGATACAAAGAGGATATTTCTCTTTATTTCAAGAACTATAAGAACATCGTCGAGTGAAATACGAGTGAGGTTATTAACACTGGTGTCACCCGTGTGAGAGACAGGTAGAAATTTTCCATTTCAAATCATGATGGAGCTTATGCCTTTATAGATGTGAAGGTTCTGAAAGGTACCTGAGTTTTGTGTAATATGGTAAGTGGCCCCTGAGTCGAGATGCCAATCTAAGGAGTCAACTTCATTCAGGAGAAGGGCAGTGAGTGCAGCAATGGTATGTTCTGCAAGAGATGCAGGCATAGTTGAGGTTTGAAAGTTGTTGTCATACATGTGCCAACATTCAAGGGAAATATGGCCTTGTTTTCCACAGATTTGGCAGAGAGGAAGAGAGGAGTTATGTTGGTTGAACCCGACATGAGTAGAGGTTGAGAATCCACACCCTTGTGGGTTGAACTGAGGGGCATTATTTCCTGGACCACTGCCCAGGATCCCTTGAATGAAGCTATTTTGTTGGGGTCGTTCTCTTCCATGAGTTGAGAACTGTCCTCTGTCTGAAGTATTGGAGTTGTTGTAGAAGTGTTGTCTATTGAAGGTGACTTGATTGTCAATAGAGGCCTTGTTGGTGTAGAAGACAATAGGAGAAGGTGGGGTGGTAGCATGCATGGACTTTCTTCTCTCAAAGTCTTAGAGTAGAGGAATGATATCATCATATGTTGGAATTGGTGGTTTCAACACTGAAACCACGAATCCCTCATACTCATTTTTGTTAAGCCCATTGAACAGGGTGAAAACTTTCTCTTAATCACTAACAGGGTAGTCAGTCACATTGAGTAGGTCACGCAAGGTCTTGAACTTCCTGAAAAAGTCAGTGAGAGTGTTAGAACCTTTAGTGAAGGTTCTGAGCTGGAACTTTAGTTTGAACTCACAAAATTGAGAATATGTTGAGAAATTCTTGGTGAGGGTAGACCAAACTTTGTGGGAGGTAGTGCATCTGATGATATCACCCATTACTTCTTCAGTATGATAGTTGGAGATTCAGCCTTTGAGAAGCCTATCCGTCCTTGTCCAAGATTTGTGCCTGGGGTTAGCATCTGGTAATCCAGAAACATCTAGGATAAGGAGGGTTGGAGGAGCTTTGGTCCCATCTAGGAAACCTTCTAGGCAGCAGGACTCAGCTAGGTTCATGATCTTAATGGTCAGGTTGTTTGAGATATTGAGGCCAACGGGGTAAGGGTAGGCTGAGGTTGATGATGATGTTTCTGCAGCCATGTTCCTTGAATAGTTTGATCGGTCGAGACAAGAGTTTGAAGAGACGGGAGGAGGAAGAGGGCGAGGGTAAGGGGTGAGAGAGATCAGAGATGGTGGTCCAAGTTAAGGTTGTTAAAGCTATGATACCATCTTAGAATTAAGTGAATGAGATGAAGACATACAATGCAAGAAAATGTGCTGATCGTGCTTGGTTCTAATCATTTGATTACTCATATAGAGCATACATGTTACAGTGCAGTTATTACAATAACATTGGGTTTCTCAAACGTCGTGCATGAACTAGTTTACAAGATAGCAGTTCAGATTAGGGAACCAAGGAGACGTTGAGTAGGTTTAGGTGGTAGGAACATTGCCTTGACAACCTTGACCATCTTCGTGGGTATTGCCCTTTGCTGATCAAGAGGCCCTCCCTTGGCTTCATCCAACACACTTATACATGATTAGTAATAGCTATTCTCAGTTCATCCATGAAGTCTATCCTCCTCCAATGCTCCATAAGGCCTAATGCCTCTCCTTCTATTTTAAGTACAAGGTCTTTTTGGCACCACTTTTAAGATATTCCTAGCCTATGACCACATAACTAATATCATCCATCCTATTTCCATGATACCACTATGTATCTAGAGGTCGAAATGAACCATAAGAAGATAAGGGGAAGGATTCATGTATAAAACCAAACCAGCTCATATTTTTGGCTAGGCCCCAACAATCCTAAGGTGAGCCCTAAGGAAACTTATATGTTGAACGATATGAGCTCAAGATCATTATTTGCTTCTACCCAAACTATCCTAGTGGCCTCTCCTTTGAGGAAAAATGACCCTTAGACTCCTTAGCAATACTGCAACATTCACATATGGAAGCTAAATAAATATGGCAAAATCTAATTAATCATGTCACTTATTATTGTTTTCATCCTTAGTTTCCATGAGAAAGTGGGAATATTTAGGGGTAGTCTACTATTCCAAACCCAAGATAGCCCCAACAGACTACTATATGGTATCTCATCATGTATTTTTTCATTGCCCTTTTTACCAACTTGAGTGTAAAAGGCCATCCTCTCTAGGGCACCACATGGTATGATACTTCTCATTTCTACTTATCATCCAACCCATATAACCCTCTATTTGAGACCCTAACATGATTGGTTGGTTAAGATGAACCCTTATTCAATCCCCTTTTTGTCCAATCAAATTAGCAACTCTAAGGGTAGGGATCATTAGTACCTCAACTATCATCCCTTGAAGCATTCACATCTGATGGTGTGCAGCACCAATGGAAAGACCTCATATATCCCCCTCAAGTAGGTAGATTAAAACTAACCCCTCTTGAGAACCATGGGTAGTACACCCATATGCTCTACCTATGTCTTGTGTACTTCTCTTTACACAAGTTTTTCCCCTAAGAAGCTGCCTTTTAAGTTATCTTCTAGTGTTGTAATAGGTGAAGCTTTATATGAGTCTCTGAGCATGTGTAACCCTAAGCCTAAATCCTCATAGGTAGAAGAAACTTCATCCCAGTTTATCAAATACCCCCTTCTCTTACCCTCACTCGACTCTCATAAGAAGGTTGTGATCCTCCTTTTTATAGTCATTAACATTATTAGAGGAATGATTAAAACTATCATATTGTAGAAGGAAATAAAGATAGGATAGATTACACCATAGTCATTCTACATGAGGAGGATAACATTTCACTCATCCTCAACTCCATAATATTTGTGATATTCCCTATTAAGCCATGATAGTGTCTAATGAGAATACATCATGTAATAAACATAACACCCATGAGTTCCATATGTTAACCATAAGCATAAAGTTTGTTTACTCTTCCTTATCTGTGTGGCTTTCCCTAGAACTGATTGTTGATTTTTTCTTTTAACCTTTTTTCATGAAGCTATCACATATTGTATCAAGACCTCCATTACCATCATAGTCAAACTCTCCCTTAGTTATTGAGAAAATGAGATCATCGGCAAACACCATGTATGGAGGTACAAGCTGAAAGACCCTAGTGATGTATCTAGCTACTCTACCCCTGTTGTTGTCAGATCCTAAATCCTATAATCTGCTCATAAATTTAGTATTAGGATCTTGACCATCTTGGCTAACAATCACATCTAAGTATTTCATGTTTTATATATATAAATATAGAGCACGAGTATGATAATATTTCCACATATGATTTCCATACTTATAAAACAACAATTTGTTTATTCATCATAGAGTAGTTTACTACATGTTTAGATGCAAGAATATTTAACTACAAACTATAATACAATAAAATAAATTATGCTACTTTAACACAACTATTACTACTCTTCATTTTTGACATAGAAGGCCTAGTGTAGCCATGGACCATGACTTGGTGATTCTATATATTGATACTACTAACAACTGTCAATGGCATGGTTCTTATGAATATGAATCTATCACCATGATGCCAATAGAACAATGTATGGTCAATATTAAGCTAAGAAACACAGCTAGAGGTGCATAATAGTATGGGTTTAGCATGTATTAGTAGCTTAAGTTTGTCTCCATAATGAGCCAATGCAATCCAAGCATTAACTAGACACAATTAGTTGATTGATTCAATAAGAAAAGAGTTAGTTCTATATTAATCTTAATTAATCAAGGAAATCTTAAGATCACTTTCAAGATTATCAATTCAAAGGAGAAGTGTGTGGTTTCATGATATGTATTACACAATGTGATTAACGTTACAAAACATGTCAAATTTTCTTCTATGTCCAATGTCCAACTAATGTGATTAATTCCTCTCAACTTTTAATGTACTAGACAGGTTGATTGATGTCTTTCAATTATCAACCAAACATATAGTAATAAAAATAAGTCTCTTTAGAGTAAACAACTACCAACTATCATTTACAAGAAGGGAGATAATCATGCGCTAGCTCATATTCATTCTCATGTAACATATATTTACAGATGTAATTGTTATACACTAAATTTAAATATTTCTAGAGCATGTAAAATCAAGGAAGGTATAAAACATTGGATAAGATTCCCATAAGAAAGTGAAGAAATAAGAGAAACAAAGATAAAATTTGGAATTAGTAAAATATGTTCAAGACATGAGAAGTGGATGCCAAGTAGGCAACAAATACAAGAAAAAGTACTCTAAGTATTGGGAGATTCATATAAAAGCACCATGTTCTACAAAGTATATGGAATAGATAAGGAGGGAAGGAGGATTAAAGAGGAATAAACAAGATAGAATTATTATAGAGAAGGATTCTCTACAATTGAAGTGCCGATGCAAGCTTCCACCACCAAGTGGGAGAAAATCCACTACTCGATTTTATTTGTTCTTTCTTTCAACTCCCCAATGAGTAGCATTGCCGTATGGGTCTCCTGAAGCTCCTCACCCAAAGTTATAACTCAATAAAATGAAAGATTTCTTCAAATAACTAATCCCCTAATATTTATATTTTTGTAAAAATTCAAGAGTAAATATCATGTTTCTCAACACTTGACAAGAGGTGGTGGTGACAACCATTCAGCATGATGTAGCAATGGGTTGGCATATTATGTAAGTTGCTATTGTAAGCATTTGATGATAGGGATGCACATCGTGTCTTTGTCCATACATGGTGTGTGTACTTGATTTTGACATGGCCAATTGCTATTGAGGTTAGGCACAACTTGCACAGCGTTGTGCATGTTGTGTCTTTTAGAGTTGAAATTAGTTGCAACCCATGGAGTGTGGTTACTATTTCTAACTCTAGGAGGTCTGAATAGAATATCATGGACCCCATACTCATTACCGATGATTGTATGAGTTGTATATGAACCCCGTCTCATGGATAAAAATACATCAATATATTCAAGGTGACAACAAAGGATATAATAACCCTTATGATGTAACAAATCATATTTAGCCAAAATGAAGAATTAGAAGCAATTGGTCCAGTAAAATCATGCATACAACATAGTACAAACTGTGTTCATCAAATTTCCCCAAGCTTAAACCATTTCTTGTCCTCAAGTAATAAAATTCAAACTAAGACTCAAATAAAAGTACATGAAATGGAGATGATGAATTAAAATGAAGTGGCTATATTCTCAATTTTCAATGGATTTTACAATTGTACATATAACATGTGTGGTTTTGAAGGAACCATTTATTATCAAATATAACCTCAAAATGACTAGAAATTTATTAGTTGAAGGATCCAATCATATGTTGCTAGAATGATTCAAAGTTTGAATGTGGAAGCATAAAAGCTTAGCATACACAAACAAATAACAAGATGTATGAACCAGCATGATCTCAATATTCAACAAGTACTTTTAAACAACTTTGTTTATTCTATGATTTTAATTACATCTTGAAGAGTAAAATTATACATGTCTACTCATGTATACTAGATAGGATCTTACAACAAGTACACTTGTACACATTCTCACAATCCATCAACTCCCAATCTATATGAACCTAAAACATACAAGAAATAAGCGGGTCAAAATACAAGGTAGAGTACATGTAGAAAGATACATATATTTCAAGTTTGCATAATTTGAACAATTTTTAAAAGTAAAAAAACAAGAATAAATGAGTTAAGTACTCAGCAAAATGAGAGCCACATGTTTTACATCATTTTACTCTAATTATAAAAACAATACCATGTATCATAAGGCCTTTGACCAGCTTCCATTATAAGGATCCATGAGGGTGCTTAAGGAATAATGTCATTAGCTAACTGTATTTATTAACATGGTTTGCCCTATCTTGAAAACTCAAGTAGGATCCCCAACGTTCTATACTAAAACTAAGAGTACAAGTAGGTTCACAAGGTTTGTATAATGGAGTTCTATATTTTGTGTTCAAGTATAAATCAATGAGACAAAGAATCAAGTACAACACTACAGTATTACATGGCAACAATTGAGCAAGTAAACCAACATACATACATATCATGGTTTAATTAATAAAGTCATAATCATGTAATCTCACAAGAAGCTAGGATTCTTAACTCAACCTTGACCTTTTAGATATCAAGAAACACCTGATTATGAAAAGAATTACATGCATGTATTAAATTCTCATCATCAACCCAAACTAGCTCCATTTTAGGTTTAGGTCAACATAGGTTCAACGTTTTTTAATTTCATGTTTGGTGATCTTTTACAAATGTATGGTCTATAATAAAGGTGTGGTTCAAATTTCATGTCATTTTGATGTCCCATTAATCGCTCTTAAATGTGGTTAAAAAATTCACATATTTGCCTAGTCAACCATATCATACTTTAAATTTATACTCGACTTCAAAAGATGTCTTCAACTCAATATGGAGTCTATTGTAATAATATGGCGTCAAACACAGGGATAAAGAGAAATAATAGAATAAGAATAGAAAGACTTTGCTTAGTTTAGCTGAGTCAAAACAATTGAAATTGGTATTCCGATTAAGGAATTAATCTACTTAAAATTGTAAATCTAAGTTAGAAAAGATTAAAAAAAAAGGATAACTGTGAATATGATAAAATGGAACTTGGATTGGTTTTCACCAGTTAGACCACTTGTAACCATACAAACCCTTCTTTTTTAATTTATATATATTTTTGACATATTGCAAGTAGTCATATAATATATATACACCTTCCTTCTCTCGACATCTGGGTAGATTTATATCTAAAAGTATCTCTCTCTTGATATGGTAACCAATATATAAAGGAATAATGAATGACTTTTTCTATAGTAACTCCTCACTCTTGTGTCTTATTACTAATCCATACTCTATATGTATTGAACTTTTTCTCTAGAGTTAATCTTGATCATACATTGTAAGAAGGTAGCTAATCAAACAAGTGACAAATTAAAATAGGAGTATAAAAACAAAATTACAAGAACATATATATTAAATAGAATAAGGAAATATTACATGGTTGGGAGGTCTTGATGGATATTCCCAACCCAAGTTATCGAGTTTAGCTACTCGTGGTGTAAGAAAGAAGTAGATTACAACTTGAACATGTCATAGTTCTTGAATGAATATTAAGTAACAATAAGGGAAGGGAGAAGAAGTCCATATAAGGGAAATCAAGTCCATAGGTCAGCCTACCCACCTTTCGGATGAATCTAACAAGGAGGTCAATTTCCTTGGGAGAGGTCGATAGATATCCCAATTGACCTTGAGGGGGTCGATCGTCTGCACTTCTTTCACTGGTGGAACTTGATCAAGGTGATTTGTCGACCTGATGGTGGAAAGTATAGAGATAGATCGAACTCATTAGGTCATTAGAACTAGCTAGGTCGATCATTTTAGACTTGGTCTTAGTATCTTTCGCAACCCTTCAAATTGTTCTTTGAATACAAGATGACTTGAACTGACATTTTTGGGGTATATTTATAGGGTTTGACTAACCCCTTGTCGACTTGTGATTGGTCCATGTGGCATTTCCCTTGGTCTTCTGGACATTGACCTAGGAGGTAGGTGGGTGTTTCATTTGATTGATTCTTGATTGACCTTGAAAAGGTCGATTGCTTGGAGTTTGACATGCTGGTTTTAAGAGTTATTGACCTGGAGGTCGATAGTGGTTTGGCAAAAACTAGCACAATGTGTTGTCTTGAGGGACATCCATCTGAAGGTCGATGACACTCTATAGGTGTTTAGATCGATGGGTACTTATTGATCTTTTAGATCGATGGGTCCTTATTGATCTCTTAGATCAATGTGTGTTATGTTGAGCTTGGGATCCTTGACCCAAAGTTCAATGGTTGTCTTGGTGTACTTGCTAGATGATTTATCAATCTCTTGACTCAGGTCCCTTGATCAACCTAGGAGGTCGATGAGCTGTGATTTCTTTGTTGTGGTTGATAACCTTTTCATGTATGTAGATCGACCTTAGAGGTCAATTGGTAGGCTGTCGAGCTTCATGGTTTTGAGTTCAATTTCTATATTTTCCTAGTATACTTAGTTAGAATAGAGTATTTGGTGACTAATTGTAAAGTGGAAGAATTTATGATCTTGAATCACTTAATTAGGTGATTTTATTCGAAGGAGTTTATGAAATATGCATGAAAAGTGATGTTATCAACTCCCTCAAACTTAGTATTTAGATTCTCCTCAAGTTAATAATATCAAATCATCATGTGAGACAAAATGAGCAGGATGATAGTACTGATGTCTGACAGAATTTTTTATGCCAACCTCTTATCAAAACCTTTACTAATTTGTGAAATGGGCTTTCCTTATAAACATCAATTTTCAACAAGATCCTTCTTTGCTTGTTTATTATTGCTCATATACTATCTCTAACACGTCTATTTTCATAGTAGCTTTTGCTCTCATCTTATTGTCCAATGAGTGGCAGATGGATGGGTAGGCTGAAAGGTTTATGAATATCCCTTTCCTTCTGTTGGGTCATCCAACTATATGTCTGTTTAAATGGGAAAGTGGTCCATGCATTCTAAACTAGTTGGTTTTAGAGCATTGATTGCATATCCTAAGTACCATTGCCTCATATTAGTATGCCTTTAATTAGCTCCTTTGGGAATTTGGGGTGTGTATATTTCCTTATTTTAGAATTTATCAAAAGCGACATATTTGTGTTCATGAGTACAGATACACACCATTCTAATACATCCTTTGACTAAAAGTACGGCACAATGTTTTATTTTTATTCACACTCTGCTTTTTTATCCTCACTCGTTTAGGAACTTCTATGATGTGAAGATGGAATGGAGGAAAATGTAGCTCTCTTTTTTCATGAGAGTGTATCTTCAACTACATATGAGTTTTTTGTTTGGTGTTTTTGTGAGAACTTGTTGATGATGTTCTAATATGGGGACCAAGTTAAAGGAATAAGTAATGTTTTGATGAGAGAAAGATATAAAAGTAATATCATCATCAATATGAAATTTTAAAAATTTGTCCAAACTCGTTGCTTCCTTTTTTTCCAATGCTTCCTCATAACTAATTTGTGAATGTAGATTATAGAACAAGGACAAAGTTCTTTGGATATCAGACTTGATCATCTTCATCATCTTTGGTTTGTATATGTGAAAATTTCAAGAAGATGTTGAAAATTCATGAAAGAAAATCAAACATAAAATGAACAAGGGAAAAGTGAAGATTGTTTGATACATTGGAAACTTATCTTAGTGTATTACACCACCTCAAACTTACAACATGCATTGTCCCTAGAGTGTGAAAATAATAAAGATAATGTAATCACATGAGATAGTCACTTAAACTTGATAACAATGATCTTTTGCCCACTCAGAATTTAGGAGCATCATTGCATAGTTGCCATGCAGGCAATGGTAGTTGTCTCCATGACAGTCCTCTATTGGGGCATGATGAATTGAGATGGATTATATCCAGCGAAGAATGTATAAATCACAATCATTTGAAAGACGACATAACTACGAGTTGTGATGGAAAAACTGGGGTCGGGTCCGTTTCTTTGTTCCTTGAGAGGTGTAACCATTGTCATGTTGATGAATAAGAGGAATGAATGCTCTGGTACAGGTGTTAGTGGTGTGTCTGGGTTCTCTTTTATCAACAATGAGAATTGGGGATCCTCAAAACTAAATGCAGAATCTTAGATATTATAGAAAATGACTTGCCATTCTTTAGTTAATATTGCAAGCAACATCCAATGATTATCTTGTAGCAGAGGTAGGTTATATAATATGTAATGTACATATGAATTCACTGAATGACAACTCTTTTTCTATATAGTTGGCTTGCTTACAAAGATGATTTTGCATATCAAGTTTGGCCATATAGACATCATCAAGGGCATGACTTAGAGGGAATTGATATGCAACCATAAAACTATGTGATAAATAACCTCGTGGTTTTAGATTATCTTAGAGGTCATCTTTTATAAACATTAGGTCATTGGAAACATACAATACAACTAATAACGACATCTTCGAGCTGCATCATTAGCAAACTAAGGTTGTCCTGGGAAAGTTCATAGTAAGAACTTCTACAAAAATTTGTGAAACTAGGATCGATAGAAAAGTGCAAGCCTATATATAGGAAATGAATTAGGGTCATCCAGCATGATAAAGATATCAGGAGACTCATGAGCCCATACAAAGATTCCATATAGACATGGAGGCTGGGAGCCAAGAGTGAAAGGATGGTCTGGTGTAGACTAAGGTAGATCGTTGAGTGTTGGTTGAGCATCTTTCTCAGCTTTGTTATGAATGACCTATAAAAAGGCTCCTTGATAGGCTTGGGGATTAGAGGGTAAGATCATGGAGATTTTCACTCAACTTAAGATCTTAAAAGAAGCAGCGATCACATATCACCTCCATATCATATCTCCCCCTCATAGAAGTAAAATTGTGGGGGTCTAAGTTTGCGACCAATATGCCACGGTTGAGGGCCTCCATGACACAGAGAACTATAAATGTGTTATCGCTCTTTTATACATTCTATTGATGTACTAAGGGATACATAACATAGTTGGTCAAAATTTTCTTATAATAAGCACAACAAAGGGTTGAGCATTCAAAATGGATCAAATATGTGGAATTTTTTACCTATGTGTCATGGAATCGCATATATGAATTCTATAGTTCAGCATGACAAGTTTTGAACAAAATAATCTACATTTTTATTATATAATATGTGCATAGGATCCAGTAACCTTTAAAATAAAAAGGCAAAAGGAAGACCCATGTATTTCGTTCATCAAGCTTTATGACAAGGGTCTTAATGGATAGTTTACTCAATCTATTTTTGGAAAGGCAGACATCAAGAGGGGGTGGCGTTTTAGAAGGGCCAGTCTTTGTCACTAGGTAGTACGTCTTTGAGAATAGTAGATGCTAATACTGTGAAGAGAGTTTTATTTATCATTGTTGGGTTGTATAAAATATTACAGAATGTATGCCTATTGAGAGATTGGGTCCCATTGTGGTGGATTATATGTTTGTCATTTAGTATATCATTCAAGACAAAGATATCATGTACTTGCATCCATTGCAGATAGTTTAGGTCCATATCCTTCATTTTGTGTGTGAGTTGAGCTGGAAGGGGTAATATTGATTTTGAAAAGTAGGATGTTGATTGAAGTGCAAGGTCTCCTTCGTTTAGGCCTAAAGAAATGGCAACTTCAGAAAAACTATGTTGACTGCAAAGTGATTGAATTGGACTATTGTTTCCAAGTAATATTATGTGTAGCATATGCAACAAGCTTTCTAAATAAAGGCCATCATCAGGTGGGATCTCATACAAAGGTATTTCATATCAAGGAGAAATGTTGGAATTTATTGTGATGAATGGGTGTGAATATCCTCAAAGGGATGACTGTGGTGGTTCAACAGAAGAACAATCCCCATGTTTATGTTGACTGGATGGATCGATGGAGGATCAACTGAGGGTAGATTCTCGAGAGCCACGAAAGTAGAGGAAGAAACATCATTGTGACCATTAGTGATCATGATGGTCTCTGGTACACAAGGAGATAGATGGTCTATATAATCTGAATGAATTTTTAGAGGATATATGGTGTTTCTCATCTCACTCATCACTTGAAGTATTTGGAACATATGAAGTTGTAGTAGAAGATGTAGAGGAAGGAGGCAAGTTGTTGTTTGAAATTTTGGTTAGTAATTCATGCTGACAGTGTCATTGTGCATCATTGTGTTCCTTTTTACTTCATAGTGTGTTGTGACATGATTTTACCGTGCGTATAACGCAAGTGCACACGTCAGAGTAATATAGGCCTTTGTGAGGCCCGAGTCGAACATAGGGATACTGAATTGTCGGTAGACTACTACTAACTACTCGCGATCAGCTAGACCAAATAAAAGGTTTTGAGAGTGGATTGAAAAAGAAAATAAAAATAAAAGCAAACAACACAATCAATTAAATGTTTAGTTTAATCAATTCAAATGGGAATCTTTAGAATTACGGTTTCACCACAGGTTCTCGTTGTATTAATTTCTACATAGTTAACCTAATTTATCTCTCATTCCGGACAGTGGCATGTATTCAGAATTGCTCACTTTCGTGATACAATTCACTGCCTAAATCTAGGTCGGTTCCACGGTAGTAGTAACCTATACCCTAAACTAGGTGCATGAAGACCATACTCTGGGTTTCCACCATTAACCATACATCACCTTGTTCAAAGGATTTATTAGTTAATGTGAATTTCGTCTCTTTTCAACCGTTAATTCTTCTTTCAAAGTAATTAAAGGCATTAGATTATCATTAGGGTGATCAATCATAATGATATAATGGAGAAAACAAACTCATACCACGGATTTAAGGGACAAATTATAAAATACTATGGTAAATATGTCATACAACCATCACTCGAACTACTCCCAGTCCTAAAGATAAAGGGGATTAGCCCCGCATGTTCATCTCAATGAAAGACATGACACGAGAAATGGAAAACATGGAGAACCCTTGAATGAAAGTGATTTAAACCCCTAAACGGAGGAGATTCGGGCGTTCCTTGATGTAGAATGCACGATCTACAACCTTCCGACGGTGGAAAACGTCTTCTGCGGCTCTCGGAACAATCGGGGCATGATTCTGGGCTCCGTTCTTCTCTCCCCCTCTCCTTGAGACTTGTCAAGCGGCTAATGACGTGATACCCTGCTTAGGGCCATCGTAATTAGGTATATGCACCACTTTAGATCGCCAAAAGATCACCACCGTCTGATTAGAATCGATCTGAAACAATACCTGATCTGACATGGTCGATGGTATCGACCCGTCATAATATCGACAAGTCTTCTTTTTCTGACGTTCCGCCTGATGCAGACTCGATACCATCAACTTTAGTGATGATGGTATCGACACCTTTAGGCGTCACTTTTATCACCAATCTGACGTTGAAGTTGGGCAAGGTCGATAGTATCGACCAGTTGACTGCTGGCTCACTGTAGGTATCTCACTACCATCGACTTCGGTGTCGATGGTATCGACGCATCTTGGTTCCTTGCGGTTGTCTCACTGTGACCGTGTCAATACTATCAACATCATTCGATGGTATCGACAGCTGCATATATTCATTTTTCCTAAAATTTCAAGTTAATTTCGAATCAGCCTTGCTACAACATATCAATATGATCATTTATAACCAAAAAGATGAAATATAGTAGATTTGATGCAAACTGAGATTAAAGACTAAAGTGAGTGAATCATGCGATATTAACCACAAATGTGACTAATAAACACATAAAACGCATGTAAAACCAGTCTATAGAAGCGACTCGAAATCCTCGCATCAAACTCCCCTAAGCTTAAACCTTGCTTGTCCTCGAGCAACAAAACTATAGAATAAAATTGCGAAGGTCAACTAAAGAACATACTATCACAACAGACAACTCACTATGATTCCCACCTGTCATCCTCACACCGGCCCTCATTAACCACAGAACAGTAACTACCCTTAAGGCGACAATGATCATCCAAAAGAGATGCCCACCCCAAGATCATGAACACTATCAAATAAGGCAGTTAGTATAATAAATTCCTCCCGTTCAGGCTTGGTGCATCTTGTGATCTTCTATCTACGTTGCTCAATTCCTAACTACCATCTACATGGAAGTAGACCTCCTGATATACAATCATGAGGAGATAATCATGGTGGCCTACCATTTTTTGAGCAACGGGTGGATGGAATGGGCGGCAGTGGAAGAAAAGGAAGCATAATACAGTTTTAACATGCACAAATAACAAGAATGACCTAAATGATCCATATGCATATGAAAATGACCTAATGCCTACATTTTTGGGTGGAATGATGCATGTTCCTGCTATTCCATCTCCATGCGAGATAGAATGTCTACAAACTACATTATGTGCTTATTCTTCCTATTATAAAGGTGAGACAAGCTCTTTTCTCCCTCTAGTATCACTTTTTTTTCTTTTTTTTCAAGCCCTTCTTTTTCTCAATTTGGCTACTGTGAAATATATAATATTTTTTTAATTTTTTTTCTTTTTCGGGCTTATTTTCACATAACTGCTATCATTGAAGCATTACAACTTAATTTCAGAGAGTATAGAATGAGTTACCCACTTCTCTTATTTTTCAGAAGAAATAAGGCACATACTGTGCTATATGCTCAAAAATATAGAAAGTGCAACTACATGAGAATAGTTATGCAACTGTAATGACATGCACTCAAGAATGTATGCATGCATGATTCATCTACAAAATTTCTTTTCATTTTTCAATTTTTTTTCATCTATGCAAAATCTAACTATAATGCAATCCTACCTAAATGATATGCAATCAAAAGATGAAAACCGTAATGTTCTCCCAGTTCTTATGGTAGAGTATGAATACAATGGGGTGGATAGATCACAAGATTAATTGGCAGAACCATTGGAAAATATTATATGTCCCTCCTTACTGACCTGTGTAACAATTAATCAAAGGGCTTCTCTCTCTCACTTCTGATTAAAGTCCCGTTACCGTTTGGTCAAATTAGGCTCAACATCCATGTCTGTCCACATTTCTTGAATCATAAGGATGTACAGTTATGATTTTATGTTTTAAAGTTGACAAACCCAATTATTTTCATAAGTAGCTGCTCAAGTTCAAACAAAGAAAGCTTGCAATTCTGAAGAAATTTTTTATTATGCCCAATTTCAAATGATTACACACATAAAACATTGAGATGACACACTACATTAGACATCCACGAATTACACTAGATAGCATGTGGATCCTAAAAAAACTATAAATAACAAAATTACTCAAAACTAACTGAGAGAAAAATACTAAAACAAAAGAAAGAAAAAAACTGAGATAGAAATTGTTCCATGTCCCCCCAAGCTTGAATTCGACTAAGGCCTCATAGTCAAACACAATCTCAGAAGGTGGAACAGTGATACCCATTATTGTTCTGGCGGTGGAAATGGTGGGTGTTGCTGGGTGTTGGGGTTCCATTCATGGTACTGCCCCTGAAAAGTAGGATCATATGGGGCATGGGCGGAGGTTGCGGATATCCCCCGAAGTAGTTTTTGCTCCAGTAGTGATCATAGAATGGTTGTTGTTGCATCTCCATCCTATGCAACCTGTCGTGAATATTTTCTTGGTTGGCGAGGAGGAGGCGCTCGTTCTCATAAATTGCCTGCTGATTTAAAAATAGTCAGTTCGTAGTATCCTGAATACCGGCGAAGGAGGCAGTGTGTTGCTGTTATGCCTGCTGGATATCATGCAGCATGGAGTACATACCCTACATGGAATAGACATCTTCTCCTTGTTGAGAGGGTTGTGGTGGCGGAGGCTGAGACGAGGATGAAGCTCCCGTGTAGAAGCGTGGACGCTTCCTCGGCGCTACTCGTGATCGAAGAGGAGTGAAAGCCTCCTCTTCCTCCTCATGCTCGTCGCCTTCGTCGTTGTTGTTGTCATCCTCGTCTTCTTCACTCTTAGAATCATTAATAGCAATGATGGGCCACCGGAAATGTTGGCCCGCCTGAATGTTGAAGACGGGGTCAGGGAGTGCACACTCTTGATACTCCTTGTTTACATGGCAATGTGCATAAACTATGCCGTCTCGGAACGTAAATAAATTTGAGCGATGCAGATGAAGAAGATTGACGGAGCTCTTGGTCACCAACGGGGTTAGAGAAGAAAGATCTAGCCCAAGATAGATGGCTAGAGGTGTAATAAGTCCCCCAAAATGAATTGGGGCTTTTCGGGTGCACCTCTTCACATCCATAACACGCGTTAGGAAAAATGCGCCCCAGTTGAGCTCTTCTTTTTTTAGCAGTTTGTGAAGGTAGAATAGGTCCGCCTCTTGAAACTTGCTTAGTACCAGATCACTGCGAGCGAAGAACATGACACACAACATTTGGTGTAGAATCTGAACAAACGGGTGCTGAAATCGGCCATGGCGGCATTGTGGAAGCTTATTGACTTTCCCGCCGGAGTAGTCACTAAATCAGCAAATATCGCATCATAGTCTGCCCTACTGTCTGGCCTCCGGTGTTGGACGGGATCATGATACCAGTTATAGATAGAATTCAACTGGTTGAGGGTGATGGTGTAGTTGTTGTTGTAGAGCCAGAAAGACACTCGCCCTTTTATCCACTCCCTATCGGTGGCGATAAGGTCGTTGGGCACGACGCAGATATCAAGCAAAGACATAAATTCCGCCACTAACTCATTATAAGTTGGTCACTCGCCAAAAAAGGGGTGGCCCTCGGCGTGGTACTGGACCTCATCAAACATCCTGCATGTATGCTTCACTTGCCCCTGAAGGACATAAGCGAGGTTGGCCTCAAACTCGAGGTCACCGATCATGGCCCGATCAACATATCGGGTTGGTTCAATTTTTCTCTTGAGCAGCTCCTCATAGATTTATTTACGTTCGCCAAGGGATGAACGGTCCTCAGACAAGGAATGGAGTCAGGTAGTCGAGGAACGAACGTCTCAATCTCCATCGGGGTTGCCCGCGAAGAAGAAGAAGCCCCTGTCGTCCTCACCATCGTGAACAGAAAGGAATGGAGAAGAAGAAATAGAGCTTGATGAAAATCGGAGAAGAAGATCTCCGCTCGGTGCAAAGCTCGGGGAAGATATCTCGATCCCTTGACGCTCGATGAAGGCCTCCGGTTGCTCAGCAATGCTCGATGCACAAGTTGAGGGGAGAAGCTCTAAAGGTGTGAAGAGAAAATGAAATCAACTTCTCCTTTTATGGATGAACCCGCTGCCACTATTGACCCGTCGATACCATCGACGGGCAAAATCCGGGTCTTCGCTACTATCGACGATCATCAATGGCTGGATGTGGGGCCCGGATCAATGACACGTCGATACCATCGACGGGTGTTGATGGTATCGACCCATCCCACGGATCGTCTTCCTTGATTTGGCGGCCTCCCTTTGTATCTTCTCGCGGAACGGTGACGTGTCGCGAAGATACTATCGAGTGAGTGTTGATGGTATCGACTCTTCATGGTTCGATTACCCTCGCGAGGCACGGGCGCCGCTTCCCTATTGTTGCCTTGTCGATACCATCGACAGGGTTGTCGATGGTATCGACATCACTGAGACGAATTCTTCTGTAAATCTTCAGGGATCTCACGAGCATCGACTTCCTAGTCAATACTATCGACCCAGAGCTATCTTTTTCTTCGACGTCGCTAATGGTAGGCTGATACCATCGATGAGGCCTTCGATGGTATCGACTCAGAAATTTTTTTGCAGTCGCTTCCCTGTACCCACATCGCTACCATCGACATTGTGGTCGACGATATCGACTCTGACTTAGTACTGCACACCTAACACACGCATCAGGGCATCATTTTTACAAACTTAACTATAAAATTAAAGAACAATACTAAAAATTAACTAAATAGAAACGAAATACCAATGGTTGGGTTGCCTCCCAACAAGCACCCTACTTTAACGTCTTAGGCTAGACGAAATTAACCCTTTTATTCTCCCTCGAGCGCCATGAATTTAACCTTATGTACCTTCTTTGTGAAATCTTCTCCATAATAGAGCTTTAATTGTTGCCCATTCACCAAGAATGTTTGTGCTCCATCTCCTACCATAATAGCACCGTGGGGACGTACATCTTCCACCACAAATGGGTCACTCCACCGAGATTTCAATTTCTCGGGATGCAATTTCAATCTCGAGTTAAACAATAACATGTGATCACCCTTTTTGAAAACACGCAGTTGAATGTGACGATCGTGGATTTGTTTTGTTCTTTCTTTGTAGATCATCGAGTTCTCATAAGCGTTCATTCTCATCTCATCTAGCTCATTGAGCTCTAACATTCTCTTCTTCCCTGCATCATCATAACTCATATTAAGCTTCCTAAGCGCCCAGTGCGCTTTGTGTTCTAATTCCACCGGCAAATGACAAGCCCGCCCATAAACCAACCTAAAAGGCGTGGTGCATATAGGTGTTTTAAATGCAGTCCTGTATGCCCATAATGCATCTGGTAGGAGTGCACTCCAATTCTTCCTTGTCGAGGCCACTGTGCGTTCCAAAATCTTCTTAATTTCTCTATTCGACACTTCGACCTGCCCTTGTGTTTGCGGGTGGTATGCGGTACCCACATTGTGCTTCACCCCGTACTTGCCCAATAACGCAGCAAATTTCTGATTTGTGAAATGGGTGCCTCCATCACCAATGATCATCTGTGGCAGACCAAACCTGTAGAAAATATGATCTTTCACAAACTTGCATACTACAGCCGCGTCGTTAGTCCTTGTGGGTATTGCCTCTACCCACTTCGATACATAATCAACAACAAGCAAAATGTATAAATTTGAATTCGAGGACACAAATGGTCCCATGAAATCGATGCCCCACATATCAAATACCTCAACTTCTTGAAACACGTTGAGGGGCATCTCTTGCCGTTTTGAGATGTTACCTACCCTTTGACAAGAATCACATCTTCTCACATAGTCATAAGCATCCCGAAAGAGTGCTGGCCAATAAAGACCACTCTCTAACACCTTGGTTTCCATCCTTGAGCTCGCATGATGACCACCGGTGGGAAGTGTATGACAGTGACTAAGCACACTATCATATTTAACCTCCGGTACACACCTGCACAAAATGTCATCCCTGCATTGTCTCAACAAAATAGGATCATCCCAGAAAAAATATCTTAACGAATGGAAAATTTTCTTTTTCTCTTGATAAGTCCAATCATCTGGGATTATTTTACATGCAAGATAATTAACAATGTATGAAAACCACGAATCCTTGGATTTTAAAGAAAGGATTTGCTCATCAGGAAATGTCTCGGTAATCGGTATATTGATATCCCTCTCATCTATCCGCTCTAACCGGGACAAGTGGTCCGCGACCACATTCTCTACGCCCGCCTTATCCTTAATTTCAATGTCAAATTCTTGCAGCAATAAGATCCACCTAATCAATCTAGGTTTGGAATCTTTCTTTTCCATTAAGTATTTTATGGCGGCGTGGTCCGTCCATACTAGAACTTTTGACCCTATTAAGTATTGCCGAAATTTTTTGAAAGCAAAAACCACAGCGAGAAGTTCCTTTTCAGTTGTGGTGTAATTAAGTTGTGCCTCATTTAAGGTCTTTGATGCATAACAAATCACCGCGGGTTTGTTCTCAAAACACTACCCAAAAACAGCCCCTACTGCAAAATCTGAAGCATCGCACATGAGCTCGAAAGGCTTAGTCCAATCCGACGTTTGAATAACCGGTGCAGAAATCAATTTTTCGTTAAGTATATTGAAAGCATCCAAACATTTTTCATTGAAATCAAACACCGCATCTTTCTCAAGCAATTCAGACAATGGTTTTGCAATTTTCGAGAAATCTTTAATGAAACAGCGATAGAACCCTGCATGACCGAGAAAACTCCTTACCCCTTTCATTGAATTAGGTGGAGGTAGTTTTGAAATAACCTCAATCTTGACTGGGTCCACCTCCAACCCATTGCTAGACACCTTGTGTCCCAGCACAATTCCTTCACTAACCATCATATGACACTTTTCCCAATTGAGAACTA
Organism: Alisma plantago-aquatica; assembly: GCA_963693085.1. NCBI lineage: Eukaryota > Viridiplantae > Streptophyta > Magnoliopsida > Alismatales > Alismataceae > Alisma > Alisma plantago-aquatica. The sequence goes on from OY856409.1 coordinate 1,387,973,563, forward strand.
GATGTGTGTCCTCACATCTTTGCAAAACTTTATCTAAGTTGTACATACACTCATCAAATGATGCACCATAGATGGAAAAATCATCCATGAAAACCTCTAAATAGCGCTCGACCATGTCAAAAAAAATGGCAAGCATGCAGCGTTGAAAAGTGGTTGGTGTGTTGCACAGACCAAAAGGCATGTGGCGGTATGTGAAGGTTCCATAAGGACAAGTGAAGGTAGACTTCTCTTGATCCTTAGGATCAACAGAGATCTGATTGTAGCCAGAGTAGCCATCTATAAAACAAAAATGAGAGCGGCCAGCCAGCCGCTCCAAAATTTGATCGATGAATGGGAGGGGAAAATGATCCTTTAAAGTAACAGAATTTAAACGTCGGTAATCAATGCAAACACGCCACCCGGTTACCAATCGGGTAGTGACAGGCTCATTTAATAGGTTATGAGTAATAGTGATTCCCCCCTTTTCAGGGACTACTTGTGTTGGGCTTACCCATGACGAATCGGAAATGGCATAGATGATTCCCGCAGAAAGGAGTAATCACCTCCTTCTTGACGACCTCCATCATGCTCGGGTTAATTCGACATTGTGGTTGAATTATCGGCTTGGCTCCTTCCTCGAGCCGGATCTTATGTTGGCAAAGAATAGGGGAAATCCCCTTAATATCAGAAACTGACCACCCAAATGCACCACAGTGGTTCTTCAACACGACCATTAATTGGTCTTCCTCATCAGCACTCAGATATGCTGATATAATCACCGGAAGCTTCTCATCATTCACCAAGAAGACATACTTTAAGTGGGGAGGTAATGGCTTAAGTTCCAACTCAGGCAGGCAGATCAATGAAGACTAAAGCAGTGGTGGTAGCGGTCTGAGATCCTCATAGTGCTTAGCATAATAACAAGGGAGCACCTGAAGCATTTTCAAACATTCTTGTAAGGACATGCTTCTTATCCAATCATCCATGATGTTGAATAGGCATGCTTCAAGGGGAAATTTCAGATATGAATCGATCATAGAAACTGCTATAGCATCATCCTCAGTAGATAGAGGAATTTCCTCCTCTTCATCATTTGGGTAACCCACAGCTTTACAAAGAGACACTACTTTGGTTTGTTCGACAATGTCCATGGCCTTCCCTTGTCTACCTTGGTCATAACATGAGCCATATCCAGAAATGGCTTTCCTAAACAAAGGGAAATGTTCTGATCATAGTGCTTCACCTTGCGGCATTGTTCCTTCACCTGTGATTGTTTTGTGTTTGGTGGCATGACCATCTCAAATCTGTCATCAGCTATTCCCAATGTCAAACGACCTCTACCCATTTCCAGTATCATATCAGCAGTAGCCTGGAAGGGTCTTCCTAAGAGAAACTCATTCCCTTGCTCATCTTGCATCTCCATAACCACAAAATCAGCTGGAAATACAAATACGTCAACTTTAACCAGTACATCCTCACAAATATCATACGGCTTAACCACTGAATTATTCGCTAGCTGAATCATCATGTTGCTTTTTCTCGATTCCTTAAGACCTAGCTTCTTGAATGTCGAAAGGGGCATCAAGTTTATACTTGCCCCAGAATCGCACAACGCTTCACCGAATTTCACCTTACCAATGTAGCATGAAATGTTGAAGTAGCCTGGATCTTGTCGTTTTGGTGGTAATGTTCCCAAAATGAAAGCGCTAACCTGCTCTTTAAAAACCACCACCTCAGCATCAGGAATCTTCCTCTTCTTGGTGATTATATCTTTTAAGAATTTACCATACGAAGGTATCTCCTCAATCGCCTCTAGTAACGGAATATTAACAGCGAGATTTCGAAAATTGTCCAGAAATTTCTTGAACTGAGCATCAACTTTCTTAGATTTAAGACTGTTGGGATAAGGGACAGGAACAACTTGTGCCCTCTGATGGGGTGGCACATACGGCGTAATGGTATCCTTATCCTTCTCCACAATAGGCTCTTCAGTGGGCTTCTCTGCAACATCATCCACTATTTCTAACAATGTGACTTCCTCGGCGGCCTTGCTCGTTGCTTCCGGCTGTGCTGTGCTTGGTTCATCGGCCTTAGAGTTTAAAACCTTTTTTCCACTTCTCAACAATATTGCCTTAGCTTGCTGATTCCCTCCTAGAATGTTGGTATTTCCCGGAAATCCTTGTTGTGTTGGCTTCTTTAGATTTTCTATCTCAGCTGCCATCTGTGCTAAAGATGTCTCCAGAGTCCTCATCTGAGCCCCATGACTCTGTAAAGTTTGCCTAAATTGATTCATAAATTCTCCTTGTTGCTTAATCTATTGGCCAAATGTGCTCATCAGCTCTTGATTCTACTTTATCACCTGATTAAGCAGCTCATTGTTCTTTTCCTCTGCCGACGGTTGTGGTTTGGCATCGGGGTCCTGCAGGAAATTGTTTGGGTCCTTCCATGAAATTTTTTATCTTTTCTCCAAGAATAGTCATTGTTTGTGTACCCCTGTTGCTGGCGCATATATTTCACTTATGGCTCATCTTCAGATCCTCCGTCTTCCTTTGCTAGCAATTTTTTGGGTAATAAGTCCATCTTCTCATTCAACTCCTTGATGGCCTTTGACTCACCTACAACTCGAACCTGATCTGGTGTGTCTCTGTCGCCCCATGATTGCTTTCTGGCCATATTTTTCAGGATTTCCCAACACCTAGTGCCAGTGTTGTTCAAGGAGAAACCAGAACCTACTGAGTCTAGATTGCTCCTGTTGTGCTCATTTAAAGCAAAGTAGAAGATCTTCACTTGTTTTTCTTTATATAGCCCATGATGTGGACACTTCCGCATCATTATCTGAAAGTGCTCCCACATCTCAGAATATGTCTCCCCATCCCTTTGACAGAAATTATGGATCTTCCGTACTAGGTCATTGGTTTTCTCCGATGGAAAGAATCTCTCGAAGAAAACCTCGATCATTTGATCCCAAGCCTCGACGGTCTCATCATCAAGCTTATGCAACTATTCCCGTGCATTACCTGCAAGAGAGTTGGGGAACAACTTCAAATACAGTGTCTCCTGTGGAAACCTATCTATCTTGATCATATCGCAATTTTCCATGAAAGTGCTGATGTGGGAAATAGGGTCTTCATTCTTCAGCCTGTGAAATGCTTGAGACTTGACCAAGTTTATCAGTGTCGGATCAATCTTATATGTTGGAATGTTAATTGCTTGCCTTTTGATCGGCCCCTTTGATGTTGATGAGGAAGAAGCCTTTATCTTCTCCCATATTATCTGTTCCTCAGCCATGGCTTCTGGTTCAAAGTCTGAATCTATATCCTCAGGTTAATCTTGAATGTTGTTCTCTTCATCGTCTGGTCCCAACGGTGGAACCTCTGGTGATGACAATATGTAGTCTGTGCTACACATATTCACCATGCACTGGTACCTACAAGGTAATAAATTTGATTAAGTGCAGTGCTAGGTGATTACTAAATATGAAAGATAAACGATGAATTGCAGGATTAATAATAAAATGAAATGTGGCCTAGAGTGGCCGCTTGCAGCACTCATAGTGCCGACATTTGTCGTGTCCCCGGCAACGGCGCCAAAAGCTTGATACAATTTTACCGTGCGTATAATGCAAGTGCACGCGTCAGAGTAATATAGGTCTTTGTGAGGCCCGAGTCAAACACAGAGACACTGAATTGTCGGTAGATTACTTACTAACTACGCGCGATCAGCTAGACCAAATAAAAGGTTTTGAGAGTTAATTGAAAAAGAAAATAAAAATAAAAGAAAACAACACAATCGATTAAATGTTTAGTTTAATCAATTCAAATGGGAATCTTTAGGATTACAGTTTCACCACAGGTTCTCATTGTATTAATTTATACATAGTTAACCTAATCTGTCTCTCATTCCGGGCAGTGGCCTGCATTCAGAATTTCTCACTTTCGTGATACAATTCACTACCTAAATCTAGGTCGGTTCCACGGTAGTAGTAACCTATACCCTAAACTAGGTGCATGAAGACCATACTCTGGGTTTCTACCATTAACCGTACATCACCTTGTTCAAAGGATTTCTTAGTTAATGTGAATTTCGTCTCTTTTCAACCGTTAATTCTTCTTTTAAAGTAATTAAAGGCATTAGATTATCATTAGGGTGATCAATCATAATGATATAATGGAGAAAACGAACTCATACCACGGATTTAAGAGACAAGTTATGAAATACTATGGTAAAAATGTCATACAACAATCACTCGGACTACTCCCAGTCCTAAAGATAAAGGTGATTAGCCCTGCATGTTCATCTCAATGAAAGACATGACAAGAGAAAGGGAAAAAATGGAGAAAATGTGAATGAAAGTGATGTAAACCCCTGAACTGAGGAGATCTGGGCATTCCTTGACGTAGAATGCACGATCTACAACCTTCTGGTGGTGGAAAACTTCTTCTGCAGCTCTCGGAACGATCAGGGCGTGATTCTGGGCTCCGTTCTTCTCTCCCCCTCTCCTTGAGACTTGTCCAGCGGCTAACGACGTGATACCCTACTTAGGGCCACCGTAATTAGGTATAAGCACCACTTTAGATCGCCAAAAGATCACCACCGTCTGATTAGAATCAATCTGAAACAAAACCTGATCTGATGGTGTCGATACCATCAACGCGGGTCGATGGTATTGACCCATCAGAATATCGACAAGTCTTCTTTTTATGACATTCCGCCTGATGCAGACTCGATACCATCAACTTTAGTGTCGATGGTATTGACACCTTTATGCGTCGCTTTTATCACCAATCCGACGTTGAAGCTGGGCAAGGTCGATAGTATCGACTTTGCATCGATAGTATTGACCAGCTGACTGTTGGCTCGCTGTAGGTATCTCGCTACCATCGACTTCGCGACGCATCTTGGTTCCTTGCGGCTGTCTCATTGTGACCGTTTTGATACTATCGACATTGGTCGATGGTATCGACAGCTGCATATATTTGTTTTTCCTAAAATTTCAAGATAATTTTGAATCAGCTTTGCTACAACATATCAATATGATCATTTATAACCAAAAAGATGAAATACAGTAGATTTGATGCAAACTAAGATTAAAGACTAAAGTGAGTGAATCATGCGATATTAACCACAAATGTGACTAATAAACACATAAAACGCATGTAAAACCAGTCTATAGAAGCAACTCAAAATCCTCGCATCATGTTGCCTCAAAACCTTCTTTTCTAATTTATATATATTATGTACATATTTCAAGCAGCCATAAAAGATATCTACACCTTCCTTCTCTCAATATATGGGTAGATATATATCTAAAAGTATCTCTCTCTTGATATGGTAACTAATAGATCAAGGAAGAATGTATGACTTTTTCTATAGTAACTCGTCATTTTCGTGTCTTGTTACTAATATATAATCTAGATCTTACTGAACTCATTCTCTAGAAATAATCCAGATCAAACATTGCAAGAAGGTAGCTAATTGAACAAGTGACACATTAAAACATGAGTATAGAAACAACACTTCAAGAACATATATATTATATAGAAGAAGGAAATATTACATGTTCGGAAGGGCCTGACGGCTATTCTCAATCCAAGTTATCAAGTTCAGCCACTCATAGTACAAGAAAGAAGTTGCTTACAACTTGAATGTGCCATAGTTCTTAAATGAATATTGTGAAACAATAAGGAAAGGGAGAAAAAGTTGATATTATAGGTTGAATACATAGGTCAATATACCCATCTTTCAGATGAATCTGACAAGGAGGTCGATTGCCCTGGTAGAGGTTGATAGATATCCCAAATGACCTAGAGGGGGTCAGTCATCTGCACTTCTTTCACTGGTGGAACTTGATTAAGGTGGTCTATTGACCTGATAGTGGAAATGGTTGGTGGAAATTATAGAGATAGATTTATCTTGTTTGGTCAATATCACTATCTAGGTCGATTGTTCTATACTTGGTTTTAGTCCTTGCCACAACCCTTTAGCTTGTTCTTCAGAAACTAGATGCCTTGAACTGACACTTATAGGGTATATTTACATGGTTTGACTAACCCCTTGTCAACCTGTGATTGGTCCATGTGGCGCTAACCCTTGGTCTTCTGGCCTAGTTGACTTACCTCCTCTTCTAATGCTTCTAAGTAAGCCAAAATATCTTCTACTTCTGGAAAAGTGATCCCATAAATTGGAATTTTGAGTGGTCTTGTCAAGGGATCTACAATGGTATTGTGTTCCTAGATCTCCTCACACAACTAGCTGCAAAAATCAATTAAATAAATTGTCTCATAGGTGTAGGTAAATCGGGCGCAAATATAGGCAGCGGAAACAAAAAATTATTTACATGTACCCAAAAACTAGTAGAATCTCATCAACAACAATGTATCTAGGAAGGAAGGGTTGCAAGATTATACGTGGTCCTAGAGGAAGTCCAGTGACATCACCCTATAATTACAATCTTGGACGGTGTTTGTACAGCTCCTGGTCTTCACCAGGGATGGCATACTCAAACAGCTCCTACAGCGCCTCCTGTGGACTCGCCACGGATTGTAGGATGAAGGCCTTCTATCTAGAAGCAGCCAAAGGACTCCTTCCTCTAGAGTAATCCATGTGGACCACCGGGAACTCCTCATTGTGCTTCCAGATCCATTGAGAAAGAGTTGTCCCCTTCTGTCAGCGTACTAGTCACCGACATGCTCTCCCACAACAACTGATCTCAGTTGCTCCTCCCTTGGTATCCCTCCCTAGTCGGGTAGGACTTTCTTGGGATCTCATGGTTACCACAACTAGAGAGTACAACAACTTTCAGGGTCAATGATCCCAATTGTGTGTGTTGGGAAGCCCCCAGTACCCCTCTATTTATAGTAGAGGGCAGGGTCAGGGTTTCCATTTGATGTGGGAGTAGAAGGGTCTAGAAACATGAATGCTCTGGAATCTATGGACCGTGAGATGGTCATCTCGCACTATGAAACTGTCATCTCATGTGCGAGACGGTCGTTTTGTAGTGGAAACGGTCGTCTTGTGCTTCTGCAGTTTCCGATTTTCACACGAAATTGGGAGTTTGCTTCTAATCAATGTTAAACACCGATTGTTCTTACACAACAAGTATTGTGCAATCTAAACAAATTTGGGAAAGTATTTAGAACCTTCCCCAGCCTAACCGAGCAATCTCACACATGTGAGATGGTCGTCTAGCTCATCCAGACAGTCATCTGGTGAGCTGAGCTGAGTTGGTCGGTTCATCAGTATGAATCGGTAGATTCACCTTAGTTTGCACAGACAACTTTGTTCCAACCATCTTGACAAACTAGACGCCCATATCAACACTTGAGAGGGTCATTTGGCATCCCAAACGCCCATTTCAACACCTGATATGGCCATTTGGCAGTGCAGTCAATTGTTGGTGCGTGAATTGAATGCTTAAACACTTTAGGTAATCAATTCCAAGTAATTTGAGAAGTCGGAGAACAACTTCAACCTATAATTTGTGAATAGTGTTACCATAATTGTATAGTTCCTTTGTCTCTGATATCTGAATTGAACTCGAGGTATGGAGTCATGATACTCTCAACATTCAATTCATGTTCCTTGAACTAGAGCAATCTATCTGAGATGCATGTGAGTTCACATATCATATATTTGATCACATGGGTACGACCATACACTCTTAGTCTCGCTTACCAAGGGTCCCTAGATATCAATCTCTAATAGGAGGGACAAATCTCATATCTGTCACTCACAATCTATCCCATTGTGTCAAAGTCACCCAATCATCACTATTATAACAACCCATGTTTCAGGACTGCGTTTGATGATGTAAATGTATACCCAATGACATGTGATGAGTGCAGTGATTTCAGGTCTAAGAACCACAATCACCACCATCACTATGAGAGATGATTTTGATTACCATTCCATGGTTTCCATGTATCATTCTCATGGTGGGTTTGTCTGATACATTGTTCACTAACATGCATCTGTGTGCTTGACTTGATATCACATATCAAGTCTAATGAGACTTTGTCATCAGTCAACACACACTCTAGTCGTATGTAATATTGTTTTCTATTTTGCTTCCATAGTAATAACCGACTAGGTACCTAACAAGAATGTATGAACTTTTATCATTTGTATGCTCTCATCCTCCAAGTCACGTACTTGAAAACATATGACATCGAGTATCATCCTTCTCTAGACATCTACTTATGTTTGTGTTATCATCTCAAGACTGAGACAAACCTAATAGACGGAATTACCTTAATGATTTATCAAATCAAGTATCTAATGCCTCACTAAAATTATCATATACTTGACTCTCTAGGCATACATACCAACAAACTCCCACTTGCACTTAGAGCCAATCACTCATGAATCATATTCTGAATGATCTTAACATGGCCATCATGTTTCTACTATGTAAGCACTCTAGCAACATTTTCTTTTAGTTGGTATTTTGCAATTTTCACATCTCTTCATTGTAAGACATCTCATATGAGATGGAAGTGTCGCAGTATGTTATCTGAGATTTATTGCCTATCATATAGCTCCATTTCTATCATAGTATTACTACTGAGTCATAAATGGTTGGAACCTCCCATAAGTTCACCCATATGAACTGCATACAGTATCTTCTACTATTCTCATAACACAGAGATACTCGACTTTTATTGTAGATTTAAACAACTGGTATTAGCTCAGCACCCTTCTAGCTTACAGTTCTTGTTTTGAGGTCAAACATAGAAATAGATTATGATTTATTTATATATCAGTTAGGAAGCTTGCATTGGTGTAACGCTTTACACCCAACTCTTCCTTATTACCATGACCAAGGAACTAATCCTTTTAGTGCTTCACAATCATCTAAAGATGTTATTTTATGGTAGTCCAGTGACTCTCACTAGAATCTGACATATACCTTCTCATCATGTTTGATACATAAGAGATTATTAGACATGTATATATATATCCTCTCATCATGTCTAATACATATGAGAGGACTGGATATCCTCTCATCATGTCCTATACATATGAGATTACGAGATATCTTCTCATCATGTCCAATACATACGAGATAATGGGATGAGTACATACGTGATAGATCTAATTGCAAATGCATATGACATCTATCCATGTGATCATGTGCTTCATAAGAACTGGGATGCTAGGCTCTTGAGAGACTAACTCCAAGGAACATGAACAAGTTTTTCTCTCAATGAATCATGCACGTTCAACCCTTCAACATCTTGCCAGTGTATGTTCTCTTTCTTAGGTCAATGAGCTTTTCATATCTATCTGTATAGATCTTAATTCCTATCACATAGGATGCTTCTCCTAAGTCCTTCACAAAGAAGGTACTTTCTTTGCCACGATCATTATGCAGAATATAAATATGCTCCCACTAAATCTTTTGTAATCACATATCATATTCAAACTCAAGTCAAACACTTTGACTTTCTTGTCAAAATAGAAGATTCCAGCTCTGAGATGCTTGCTTCAATCAGGAGATTGACCTTGTATCTTACAGACTTTATTTGCATTAATGGATTTATAACCATTAGGTTGTGTCGCGTACACATCATATACAATTATTCCAGTAATGGAATAAGGTTTTAATAACCATATGCCAAATCTCACAGTCTTACTAAGATACAATTGCAAGCATGATCCTGATGGATTTAACCATATAACTGGTAACATACTTCATCAATCACATCGATCCTGATGGATTTAACTATTGGTTTAAAATATTTCAACATTGATCACGTTGAAGTATCTTAATACTTTTACCAAGTTTAGTTACGTACTTCATTTATGATCTCCTTGAACACTTCAAGAGATGCATATGTGTATTTCATAAAATACAATTTTGCATATCTGATGATCACATCAGTATATATTGTGAGGTACTAGTAACCGCCTTTAGCATTTATTCTAAAAGATCTATTCTACATCAACATTTACTAGGCCTAATAGAACACTAGTTCTCCCACCACATCTACTGGAGATGATTTTGTCATATTGCTCAATAAATAAGACTTGCATGTATCTGTTGGTTCAATAACCAAAAGAGTTTATACCAACACCATTTTGGAATCTAGAAGTGCATTTCTGTATTAGATGACAATGTTATAGGTATACATTGTTTGAGTCATCAATTCATTCATTATATGTGTCATACACATCTGTCTCTATAACTATCAAGTATAGTTTATAAGACACAAGGCATATCCATAAAAGATCATATCTTTTAAAATGAAACATAATGTCCTTGTCATACAAGACATATGATGTTTTTCATTAATGTCAAGTGCATAATAGCAATTCACTAATTCTATCATGTTCCCTTGAATGATAGCTCTCAACTATAGTGGAAGCAACCCTTGCTCCGCACAGTTCTAGCTTATTTCTTCTCAGGCTCTGAAGTAGAGATCTTTATCGCTATCTTCTTCCTGAGATCCTATATGAAGAGGATCATTCCTTTCCCATGTCCAAACAAGTGACAATGGTGGCACTTTAGCCTTTAAGTGAAAAAGACATGTTCCTTTAACACTTACCCTTCTCCATATATTGAGTGCATAAGAATTGGACTTTAGCTTAGCCTCAGAACACTTCTTGGCCTTGCCTTTTAGCCTAGGACTCACTTCTATTGATTATCATAATGGATCTATCTGTTTTCTTCCTTGCTTTGGCATAAACATGCCAAGCATTAGATAAACTAACTATATGATTCATGCAATGGTTGCATAATCATATTCATGGTCAACTCTTGAACTAAGAGAATTCCCATTCATTCCATATGTCCAATCATATTGAGCATATGGGGTTTTACTGGAATTCCCTTTTTCATTTGCACTCATATTATACCTTATTTTCTTTACATGATTCTTAAGATGTGTGACCATCTCAAGAATGTCCATGTATTCATGTTTTTCATGCAACTCAAAGTTCATACAACATAGCATTAGGTATTCAAATGTCTATGGCATCATTGGCATGCTTCCATTAAGCATCCATTTAGCCTTAGGTGCATTTGGAGTGAATTCCTCTGGCATTGGTCTATCAAGGACATAGAGCTTCCACTCATAGATGAGAACATTTCTCAAAGTCCTTAACCAATTGTGGAACTTTATCTTGTTCTATCCTTTTCAAAGACCAATCGCAATTATACCATATTTGTTTTTGTCTACAGAAGAATACTTGCAACTTATCAAAACATGTTTGATTTGTTTGATTTGATAATATTATCACTCCCACTATTTTATTTCAAATTGATAGCAACCATGCATATACAGATTAAGGGCTTCGGCCATAACCACACTACCATCCACCATCAAAACATTTTTAAGGCGACGCATATGGATTACATATCATGCATATATATACATATACATATACATATATATGTATATATATATACATATATATATGTATATGTATATATATACATATATATGTATATGTATATGTATATGTATATGTATATGTATATATACATATATATATGTATATGTATATGTATATGTATATGTATATGTATATGTATATGTATATACACATATATATGTATATGTATATGTATATCTATATCTATATGTATATGTATATGTATATGTATATGTATATGTATATATATATATATATATATATATATATATGTATATATATGGTGGTGACCAAGGATGTCAACTAAAGTTCACCCCCTTAGGTCATGTTTTGGCCTAATTATAAGCTTAGTGATTAACAACTAAGTACCTTAATGATGCTATCAATCAATGGTGATCTTAGTTTGATATTTGATGTTGCTTAATGAATATAGTGATGATCGAACAACCTATGGTGACTTAATGGTCACTAATGATGGTGGATCAGGTCTCCACAACCTATGGTGAGTTAGTCACATAGTTGTAGCATCAATTAAGCCTTAAACCAATGGTTTCTTGGGTCACTTGATGCAATGGATAGACCCATATTGTAGTTGATGGTTTTAGCGTATGAACTTGACCCAATGGTCAAGATCTAATGTTTAATCCTACAATAAAGTGGAATGATGGCTAATGTAATATGTTGGTCCTAATAATGTGATTTAGATGGTTTCCTTTATATGATCAACTTAAGGAGCTTACTTGTTGACAATGGATGGCTTGTTTTAAATGAACAGTCGATTTTGGGTTTTACCATACTCTCAACAGAACCCTTATTGGTGTTAATCAAAGGATGCTTAGGGTTAAATGGTGACTTTTATAGATCACAACTCAATAACACTATAGATGATTCATTCAAGGTGTTTACTTATGTAAACGACCAATGACTTTACCTTTTCAACATTTCATAGTTAGAAGTTGATGCCTCAATATTCCCATTGTTTTGGGTGAAGCGTGTAGTGTAATGTTATGATTCAAATGATGAGAATTTGATGGTTCAATGCCTTAAACTTGTAGTATTACCCTTGCCCTTGTATGAATATGATTTATAATCACCATAATGAATTAATGGGTAACCCTAATGAGATATATCTTGTTACACCTAGCTTTAATATAACTAAATGATGGTAATTGGGTATGAATAGTCCTTGAATGACTAATACAATCATGGAGTACTCTCTTATTGTTGTTGAAACCCCAGTATGCTATTACCCGATGGTTACACCTTGATTCATGTGTGGTTCATACTTGAGAATAGTATGGAATGTGATGGTGATGCTTCACCTTATGCATCCATGATCCAATGGGGATGTCGTGAGTTAGGGTTTGGGTATGAGTGTTGATTAGTAACATTAATATAATTTATCTTGTTGAATCTATCTCTAATGCAAATAGATAAAGATGAGTATTCATGTTTAACCTTCTTATATGATGGCATGATGGTGAAATAATCTCCTTAATATGATCATAACCTTAATATGTTAATTGTTGGTTATCATAGCCACATTGTTGATACTTTCTTATGCTAAACATGTGAATTATGAATATGATGAGGGTTAATCACATCTAGATTCCTTACATGTTTATGTAATAAATGAATGTTCTTAATGTTAATTGTGGGGTCCGACTTGCGAAAACAGGATTAAGTAATTTAAACTAATGCGGAAGCATTTTGTTAGGAGTGGAATTATTAAAAATTACTAAAAATTAAAACTTTTCATAAAGAGATTTATAAACAATAAAACTCTTTCATAAGGAAACATGATAAGTTGTTTACAAACTGATCCATCATTACATATCTGTAATATCAAATCTCGAGTATTACGATCATCAAATACCTTGTTAACTGTACAAGGAAAGATACAAAATTCTCAAGGCATTAAGCCAAAAATATCAGATCTATCTTTAAACATCTACGGACTCCTAGGACCTGAGAGTACAGAGACGACACATAGGAAATACTATCTACAAGACTTGGCAGACAGTGTCTCTACCTGAGGATCATTTATGTCCCTGATGTTGCTGCTGTTGTTGTTGTTTTTGTTGCTCACCCACTGATAGGTTCTGTTGTCCTCAGCGTCTACCTAAAAAGTCAAATCCCACAGGGGTGAGACAATTGAATAATTGTCCCAACGAGAGTTATAACTCTCCGCCAGAAGCATTTTTATTGCAATTAAATGAAATAACATTCAGTAATAGGATTATAAACATTCAACAGCAGGTTTAGTATTGAGTAATCTAAGTGAAGCAACATTCTTTTAAGCAATCATTTCAATTATAACTTAATTGAATGCAAGACATATAACATTAAGGTATATGAAGAACATGTGTACTAGTTATTCAACTAGAGCATTATAAACAATGTAACATCAATAATTTTCTCTCGTAGTTTAACCTAAGCAATTATGCTATACGGCTGATTACATTTTTCAAACATATTTATGCCCTGAGGAGATGAGTTACACCTCTCATACTCCAACCGACCATTACTAAATCGCAATCGGTACCATACATAGGTCATCAGAAGAGCCGGATTCCTATGACCTCATCTTCCTCAGTCAGTGTGAGGTACAACATGCAGGACATCTTGTGTCTCTGCTACAATAGCTTTCCAGGGTATCCTGGCAACTTCGCTATTAGAGTTATAGCGGCATGTTGTACTCTCTTCGCCATCAAAGGATTTCTTGTTTATCTCTCATCGATGCGGCATTAACAACATCATCGGGAGATTAGTGATACATCATCCCAGCATAAACATATAATGAAGGATTGGGAGATTACAGGTACATCTCACATCAAATCCTACATTAGGACGTAAGGATATTTGCGTCCATAACCCCCACATACTCAAAAGTATGCTCTCCAGGAGTTCCCTTAGGAAAACCTATTTCACCATCATTTAACTTCTGACAATGATGGATCTATAGTCAGGGCTCTACATGATATCATTATACTTGATTATTTAAGTGCATTATGGCATTCTTTTAGCATCAGGCGTGTTTTCAAACATAAACCATTAAAACAATTGTTATAAAGAAAGAGTACTAATTGTATCAAGTTCATTTCACATCCAGTTATCATTGGGATATCAATCCCTAACCATCTCATCATTGTGATATAGGAATAGGGTGTTCAAACCCTTAGATCATCAAAACACTTACTATTAAGTAACATATTGATGACTTGATGGCAATATAGACATTTCTCATGGCTCATATAGCCTATTAATCTCATATGTTACCTCTTACTAGGCAACATAACATGTCATTACTTTCAAAGCTCATAAAGTGCTTTTAATAAATATGACATCATAACCCTTACCTGGCTATGATCACTTCTGTATAAAAACTTGCATGATTAGCACAATTGATAACATGCACATTTTGTCTATGTAAGCACAGTACAATTTATTTCCTATTTCAATCATAGAGTTTTATGCTTAAAAGCATAACCCATAATTAGGGTTTACAGTTCACATCATCACTTTTCCCTAGATTAGGGTTTACTATTCACATTACATCACATTACCCTAGATTAGAGTTTACTATTCACATTACAGTGAATTAAGATCATACTAACATTATGTATGAGGATTACTTCCATTAATGCCCTTAGATTAGGTTAAGATTCATTAACCATCATAATTAGGGTTTCCATGATCTCACTATGAAGGATCATACCCTAATTAGGTGTATTCATACCTATTGGGAGCTTGTTACTTGAATCTCATTCATATTAGGAGTCTTCTCTCTCCTCTTACTATTAGATGATGTTTACATCGCTCTTGATTAGACTAAGTCAAATCAACCTTGACAACATAAGTTATGTCATCACCATTATGGTCATTAGGGTTTACTTGATCAAGGGGTATTAGTCACACTATCCCATCAAGGGTACTTTTGTAATGTTCACCCTTGGTCATAACATGCATTAATCCACTAATTACTTGGTCCCTTAATCACTTTAGGTATCTATAGGGTTTAGGTTAATCAACTACTAAACCTTCTTGACCACTAAGGTATCAAACGTTCTTGACCTTTTTAGACCCCAAACGGTCTTGCACTTCAAACCCCCAAACGGTCTTGGATGGACCTTGAAACTGTTTGGTGGTGTTGAGCGTTTGGTCCCTTTAACTTTTAAAACCGTTTGATAAAGTGCACACTCAAGACCGTTTGCCCAAGGTGGGGTGAAGACCGTTTGGTCAAGTTTGACTTTGAAACCGCATGGGCAAATTGATCTTGACACCGCATGGTCACCAAACGGTTTGGGATTGTTTGGTCCCAAACGGTCTTATGACCGTTTGGACCAAACCATCTCAAAACTGCATGGACCAAAAAGTGTCTCAACCATTCCAGTTGAGTTAGGGTTTCCAATGTTGAACCCCTCAATAGTTCATGCACTAGACCGTTTGGACCAAACCATCTCAAAACTGCATGGACCAAAAAGTGTCTCAACCATTCCAGTTGAGTTAGGGTTTCCAATGTTGAACCCCTCAATAGTTCATGCACTTGTTAGCCACTTATCAATTGGGTCAATTAGGTCAATCCTCAACTGATTGGACCCTCAATTAACCCTCACTTGATCACCAATTAGGGCTTGGATCACTTGAATTAGGGTTTGGAATCGATCACCCTTCAACATGTATCAACATGTGTCTAATTGACATTGAAACCATTGAACCACCATTCAATTTGGTCATGACCTGACCCCAAACGGTCTTGGGATCATTTGGAAATCCTCCAAACGGTCTTGAGACCGTTTGCTCAAGTCCACACCAAAAACTAGCTCAACCTATTAAGGTTTGTCTCGTAGATTTGATCATTAGGTCACTAATTGATTATACTTCAACTTGTTGCCTTTCAATCTTCAACCACTTAACCATAATCGACCCTAGACCTCCAAACGGTCTTGGGTGACACCAAAACGGTCTTGATATCATTTGGATATCCTCCAAATGGTCTTGAGACCGTTTTCTCATTATTTCATCAAAAACCAAGTCATTCTCTTAAGGGTTGAACCCTAGATTTGGTCACAAAATCAGCACTTAATTGTTTAACAACTTGATATCATTGGACCCTCAATTGGTCAACCCCACTTAACCCTAGACCTCCAAACAGTCTTGGGTGATCACCAAACGGTCTTGAGACCGTTTGGGTCACTCAACCCAAACTTCAACATAATTGTATTATAGAAATCAGCAACTAACCCGATTAGGGTTTAGGTGACTAATGTGCCTTCATTTGGTGATTTACTTGGAATTACTTGATGATTTTTGGTGTGTGGTCAATCCATAATGTTTACAACAGATCTCCAAACGGTTAACGCATGGTCAACGCACCCAAACGGTCTTGGACCATTTGCTTTCATGCGGTTTGGTTGAAACCATTTGCATTTAAACGGTTTGAAACCGTTTGCTCCCAAACGGTTTGGGAAACCGTTTGTGCAAGAGGTGGAAGACCGTTTGATAAAGCAAGATTAGGATAAACTTTGAAAATAACTTCATCATCTTCTACCTCAAGAACAGGGGCTGTTCTTCACGGATTTGCTAGCAAGAACACTTAGAAGTGTCTAAAGAAGAAGAATAAGCAACATTTCTTAAGAAAGAAGGATGCAATAGCAAAGCTTAAGGGTTAGAGTAATAAAACCCGCCTCTAGGACTGATCTAGAGCTCCAAACTTCATATATTTAATGGTGTATGAAGCTCCAAAGCTTTCCCAAGGTCCGTTCTACAAGATTTGGATGGAGAAGATGGCTAGAAGGAAGAGTTGAGTAAGAAAAACTAACAAACCAACCTTGTATCAGGGTTTCCTCCAAAAATTCGAGCTAGGTGATGATCAAAGCTTACCCAAACTAGCTTGGTCGTCCTCCTTTGCTCCTGAGATTCTCCTTAGTCAGCCAAAGCAAGAAGATGATAAAAGAAGCTAAGGGAAACGTTCCCTTGCTTTGTAGAAAAAAGGTTGCTATATGTATTTTTGGATATTTACAAGGAAAAGAAGTTTATCTCTTTTATTTCTCAAACATATCCCCCAAGTCCTTCTCCAATTCTTGGCCACATTTCCTCCTTCTTTCCTTATACAAAGCTCCTCCTTTTCCCAAGGTTAAAAGGTAAAGAAACCAAACACCTTACTAAGTTGCATATATAAAAGGGTCGTTTTGCTTAAAACTTGGTTGTTTAAATATTAAGGTTATCTTTCTTACTTGATCATTCAAATGAGGCGCCCTCCTCATATTCTTTGCCCTATTTGATGCAAAGAGTCATGAAAGATACTCTAGAGGGTATATTATACATGTTGCACCCTGTTTTGGGTAAATTACACTTTACACCAAAACTAGGTTTTAAAGCACAAGGATCACTCTACAGCTATATCTTGGTACCCAAGATTGTGGAATCCATTCCACCATATCATATGCATTCTTATGATGTCTCAACCTCATAGGAACATCTTAACATGTGCAATTTGCAAGTTAACCCCTCTAATTGGGTAATTTGCACATTGGTCCAAAATTAACAAAACAAAATTACAACATTGTTCAAGAAGGACTAAAATGGAAATATATGTTCCTCATAAGCTTTAATTACATTACACAAGATAACCACAAGTATCTAATTACATCTTTAAGCAAAACACCTAGGGTTAGTTCATAACCCAGGTCAGGGATGTTACAAATTATCCACCCCTTACAAGGATTTCGTCCTCGAAATCAACAAAACATATATAAGAGAAAAGAGCAGGGTATTTCCTTCTCATCTCTTCCTCTAGTTCCCACATGGATTCTTCAATACCACGATGATTCCAGAGGACTTTCACAAGACTTATGTCTTTCTTTTTCAACTTTTTAGTTCTTTTATCAAGGATTGACATAGGTCCTTCCTCATAAGACACATGATCATTCAATTCTACCTCCATAGGTTGCAGAACTGATTTTGTATCAGGGTGACATTTCCTAAGCATGGAAATGTGGAACACAGGGTTGTAACTTTTGTAGCTCTGGTGGTAACTCTAGCTTATACGCTACTCTTCCAATCCGTTCAATGATTGGATAAGGCCCCATAAACCTAGGAGCTAACTTTCCTTTCCTTCCAAATCTCAGAACTCCTTTCCAAGGTGAGACTTTAAGGTACACTCTGTCTCCAACCTGGAACTCCAAAGGTCTACGACGCTTATCAGCATAAGATTTCTGCCTATCTTGTGCGGTCTTTATCTGTTGTTGTATTACTTTAATCTTCTCGGTGGTCTGCTGCACAAGATCAGGACCTGAAAGTTGATGTTCACCAGTTTCATACCAGCATAAGGGTGATCTACAACGTCTACCATACAAAGCTTCATAAGGTGCCATGTCAATGCTATGTTGATAGCTATTGTTGTAGGAAAACTCTATCAAGCTTAGGTGCAGATCCCAACTTCCCGTAAACTGAAGAACACATGCTCTAAGCAAGTCTTCCAAGGTATGTATAGTCCTTTCTGACTGTCCATCAGTCTGTGGATGAAAGGTTGTACTAAACCTTAACTGTGTGCCTAAGGCTTTATGAAGTCGCTCCCAAAAATGACTTGTAAACTGGGGACCTCTGTCAGAAACAATGGTAACTGGGACTCCATGCAGTCGTACTATCTCATCTACATACAACTGTGCCAGCTTCTCAGCAGAATAGGTCATTTTGACAGGTAAGAAATGAGTTGTCTTTGTCAACCTATCAACTATTACCCAGATGGAATCATGTCCTTTGGCTGTCCTGGGTAGGCCAACAACAAAGTCCATGGTTACATGATCCCACTTCCACTACGGTATGGGTAAAGGTTGTATTGTTCCTACATGCTTCTGGTGTTCAGCTTTAACTTGCTGACACACAGGACACCGCATAACAAATTCAGCAACATCCTTCTTCAAACCAGGCCACCAATACATATCTTTCAAGTTTCGATACATCTTGGTGCTTCCTAGATGCATAGCATACATCGAAGAATGAATAGGACTAACTTTCTCAAGTTATCCACATTCGGTACTATCATCCTACCATGATAACAGGCTACTTGATCATCTGAATCATGGAAACCTTCTCGTTTCTCATCACCATACTCTGATCTGATCTGTTGGACTGCAGTATCAACTTGTTGTGCCTCACAGGTGAACTTGTCAACCTCTCCTTCAACAGCTGGAAAGATTGTTGACACATATCACTCCAAACAAAAGGAACATCCTTCATGGTCAACTTGGTCAAGGGTAAGGCTATAGAACTTAAGTTCTTAATGAAACTTCGGTAATAGCCTGCCAACCCTAAGAAACTACGGATCTCCGTCGGTGTCTTCGACTACTCCCGTTGCAGAACAGATTCTACCTTTTTAGGGTCAACACGAATACCCAAGGCAGATATTACGTGTCCAAGGAAAGATACTTCTGGTAACCAGAACTCACACTTGCTAAACTTAGCATATAATTTATGTTTTCTTAGCAAAGTTAGAGCCTGACGAAGATGCTGCTCATGTTGCTGAGCATCTCTACTATAGATCAAGATGTCATCTATAAAGACAACAACACTCTGATCGAGAAAAGGTCAGAAGATTCTATTCATGAGTTCCATAAATGCAGCTGGTGCATTAGTTAGCCCAAACGACATAACTGTGAACTCATAGTGACCATACCTTGTCCTAAAGGCAGACTTTGGTATGTCACTATCCTTAATATGCAGTTGGTGATATCCTGACCTCAAATCTATTTTTGAGAAGACGGTTGCACCACGCAACTGGTCAAAGAGATCATCAATCCTCGGTAGAGGATACTTATTCTTTATTGTTACTTTATTTAACTGTCTATAATCAATGCACAACCGCATTGACCCGTCTTTCTTTTTAACAAAGAGGACCGGAGCACCCCAGGGTGAAGTATTCGGTCGGATGAAACCCTTCTCAAGCAACTCTTGTAGTTGTTTCTTGAGTTCTGCCATTTCAGCAGGCGCCATCCTATATGGTGTTTGTGCTATAGGTTGTGTGTCTAGGATTAGATTGATCTCAAAATCAATCTCCTGAGGCAGTGGCACACCTGGAAGTTCTTCAGGAAATACATCTTCAAATTCCCTAACTATAGGAACTTCAGCAGGGTTAGGACTATCTGTGGTAGTATCTACCACATGGGCCAAGAATGCATAACATCCTTGCCTCATCAGCTTCTCAGCAACCATAGCTGACACAAGACATAGAATCTTTCTCTCTCCTTGAAAGATCCATGTGTCACTATCATCAGTGAACACAGCTTGCTTGGACTCACAATCCAAGACAACATTATACCTTTCTAAGGTATCCATCCCAAGGATTATATCAAATCCGTGCATCTCAAGTGGTATAAGATCCACTTGAATGCGATGTTCGGAAAAGAAGAGAATGCAGGGAGAACATACCTCCTGCAGCACAGCGGATCTCCTTAATAGAGTTTTTAGCAACAAACTATCTGCTCTGTAACTTATAGTCAGATTGTAGTCAAGAATCAGTCTTCGAGTGATAAAGGAGTGTGTATCACCTGGATCAATTAAAACAGATACAACGCAAAATGTAGACATATCAGAATATAACAATTCCATCTGACCTGCCACAACCCGAGGGTTGATCACTGCATCAGGTGGATTCATCGCATATAACCTTGTTGTTTCCTGTGGTTGATTCGGTGCTCGTTGACTAGGTGTCGATGATCCAGCTTGGGACGCTTGTCCACGTCCTCTAGCTCCTCCTAGAAACTGTATCCTTTGTGATCCTTGTTGACTTTGCCTCTGGGGTTGAGTTACACTCACTTCTCTGGCTCTGCAATCTTTCATCAGATGTCCCATCTTTCCACATATATAACAACTTTTGTTCAGTTGTTGTGGTCGGGGTGGTCCTGTAACCGACATAGATGTTGAACTGTGAGCTCCTTCTAGTGGTAGGCTTCGTCCTCTACCTCTATTCGACGTCCACTGCATCTGGGTACTGAATCTAGGTGGTGGTGTAGGCACATAAAACCTAGGTTTCTTGAAACCTTTAGATGAAGATCCTTGGAATTGGGGATACATCCTCTTATTATGGTTCTATCTCTTCTCTGCTACAGACCTTTCTATCCTTCTGACAAACTCTACAAAGGTAGCAAACCTTTCTCTATTCTCTAGGGCAGACACAGGAGTAGTCAATTCATCGTTTAATCCTTTCTCAAAACGCCTAATCCTTTCTTCATATGTAGCTGCCATATGCGGGCAGAACCGCAAAAGCTCCATGAACTTAGCCTCGTACTCACTAATGTTCATTGGACCTTGTCTTAATGTTACGACCCCACCTCCCGATAACCCCCAATTAAGGGAAACCGAGAGGTTGAGCCGCACCCATTAATCCCGGATCAAAGGTTCGACATATAACCATAAACAATTATTAAATTCTAACAGACTAAACTGAAAATGGTAATAAATTTTTTTCTTTACATACCTTTTAAAATTTTGGATTTCTAACTTGTATCCACTTAATGATTCTAACTAATCCTCCTTGTATTATTCTTCATGTATTTCACAATGTGACGATTTATGGTTTGTCCTTTTGGCTTGTACCTAAAATGTCGACAAACAAAACGTCGGTCAGCCGAAGCTGGTATGTGGGGGAAACAATGATCATTCAATTATATATAACAATGTATCGCATTCAATTATCATTTAACAAACAAGTTTACGTTTTAAGTATAACTACGTGATCCATATGTACCCTATCCCCTGCGCTGTCCCTGCAGTGGACCTGGATACTACCTCCCATGTGGTAGATTCCCATTTTACCCCTCATGACTTCACCTAATAGGTGAATCAATTTCTAGGGCTGAGTCACATGGCACTACCCATAGGTAGCCCACTCCTTAACTCATGGTATGCTAAGAGTCTCATGGCACTACTCATGTGTAGCCCAGTTTCTAACTCATGATACCCTAGACCTTGCTCTAGGTTATCCTTAGCCTTTGCATAGCCACATGGGTGGACTCGGATCTAGCTAGTTATACATGTGTACTCATAGTGATAGCCATAGTCACTTTATAGTTGCATGAATTAAAACATCCAATAGTTATTTCATGCATTGAGGGAAACGTCGATACAAACCTCGGAAAACTAATCGGTATAGTCATAAGCATAACCACATACCTGTTCAGAGCAACTTGAAGTCCAAATATTTAATATTCAGGAACAAACATTCAAGCAATCACCAATATCCTGAAAATAATGCATAACATACAAGTGTCATTGTTTTATTCAAAACATCCTCAAGATCTACTTGGATTCCACGTTAAGATTTCTAGTTCATCCTTTAGGGTTTTAGCTTTCATTAATCTTCATTAGGATTTCTTAGATCCATTCTTCGAACTTTACCCCTTTTAGGTTAACAAACCCTAAAATATCCTTTTTCCATATTTATGAACCTTAATTGCTCAACTAGCCACTTCACTAATCTTTTATACTCAATTTTCCTTAGGATCATCATATCCCTATTTATTTACATATTTGAACAATTAAAACAATCAAAAGACATATTCATCTAAATTAGGGTTTTCAAGCTTATTAATGCATAATTATGCACAAAACCCTAACTTAAGCCAATTGTGTAAAAAGATCATATTTTTAGATCATATTTCCTCATTTATCAATAACAGGCTTAAATTATCCATCTATCATTAAATCTAAAGATTTTTCGTTAAATAAATCATTAAAGATGATAGTTTCATGTACTTTTCAAATTCCATGCATATTTAAGTACATAAACCCTAAATTAGACTAATCACGTGCAAAGTTCTTCCTTTTTGAACTCAATGTTCCTTTTTACATTTAACAGATTAATATCAACTCTAAAGATCCATTAAACCCTATTAAACACATTAATCATATCATATTAGGGTTCCTTAATCTTTAAAGTACTAAAGATGATTACTTCCATTAATTTTCGGATTGCAAATAGAATCAGACTTCAAACACAATTTATTTGGATTCCTCTCGTTTTGAGGATCAACTTTCATATATAACTTTTTATCATCCGAGCTATGAATCTTAAGTTATGAATTTTGCAAGAAAAACACTTACTTGGCCAATAGCATGCTGACACGTCAGCATAGCCATGCAGCACGCCCCTTTAGGAATTATAATCAAATTACCGCGCTACCCTCCACTTAACTCGAGCGGCCCTTGCTAAGTCAGGGGTATAACCGTCCAATGTTGCTTCCCCTTTCTTCAACCTTGAGCAGGCCGAAGGCAGCCGCCCTAGCTGCCGATCTGCAGGCTGGGCGCGGCTCTCTCTCTCTTCTCCTCTAGACCCCGAAGACGACTAGAGCTTGGTCTCCTTGCTCTGCCGCCCCCTTGCGCACCTGGAGGTGCCTTTGGCAGACGGCAGGTCGGCTGGGGTCGAGCCCAGCGGGTCTGCCACCATGGCTGCCCTGCAATTTGAACTGCGGCGCCGTGCGGATGTTGGGGCCAAGGGACGATGTCCAAGCTCCCCTTCTAGAGAGCATCATGCCCCAACTACGATCCTCCTACAGCCGCTAGCCGCCAGGATGATTCATGCATTCATGGTTAGGTTTTAGTAGAGAAAGAAGAAGAAGAAGCACTGCGTAGAATCCCTCTGGATCTCAAAGCAGGGGTTCCACCCTTCTTATAGGGGTGGATATGAAGCCCTAAGGCGTGCCTCAAGGGGTCCCAAGACCCAACTTGAAAGGAAACACATTTCCTTGGTTGTGAAGTAACAACCCTTCTTTCTCTCTCTTCCTTATTCTTTCCTAACATCCATTATTATTTGGATGTTTTAGGAATTCGAAATTCCTACTACTTACTCTTTTTATCCTTGCTTTTTAATCCATTGGTCACGAAAATATACATATATGTATACACCTCCTTAGGAAAATACCTCCTTTTATCAAAATTATATAATCCATTAATAAAGCAACACATTATCCTCTTATTTTGCCTTTTTAGTATTTTCTCTTTCTTTCCTTTTTATTGGGACTCCTTGGATCCCAAGGCACTCTTTATTTCGAAATTTATTTTATTGGAATACTCATTATCCTTCTTAATGCACCTATATGCATTATTTTGCATTATCATGTTTATTTCTCATTAAAATATCTCTTTTTGAGAATTTCTCTTTATTTCTCTTTTATTTTCCTTATTGGTATTCCTTTTATCATTAGAAATCTTTAGAATACGAAATTCCACCAAGAAAACTCAATTATACCTCTTTTCACTTATTTTCCACATTTTCTCATTATTTTCAATTTCTTTCTTAATAAAGAAATACATAATTAATCTTTTCTTTTTCTTATTGCTTTTCTTTGCAACTTTAGACTCCTTGGAACTCAAGGAATCCAAGAGGCACGAAATCCCTCTTTGGATATGCCCTCTAGAGGTTTCCATCTTTCTCTTTTCTCAATTATTCAATTATTCATTCACTAATTGAATTTTCTTTATTATTTCCTTGTTATTGGGCCCAATAGCCAACAAAGCCCACAAATCAAACAACAAGGATATTTTAAACGAAATCCAATTATTCTCAACCAAATCAAATCATTATTTGTTCAATTATTCTTAATATGAGAAATTGCATTTCTCACCAATTGAACCCAAAAATTGGGGTTATAACATCCTTCCCCTCTTATAGGAATTTTGTCCTCAAAATTCAAACAAGTAAACAAACAATTCAGGATAAGACTTTTTCATGTCCATCATTGGCCCCTATGTGGCTTTTCCGTACCCATGGCACTTTCAAAGAACCTTTATTATCACATATTCTTTTCTCTGAGTTCTTTCATCCTGGCGTCTATAAACTACACAGGTGACTCAGGCCATTTCAGTCTCCCTTGGGGCTCACTAGGTTCATTGCTCAGCACATGGTCGGTATCTCACATAGTACTCTAAATTGAACACATGGAAAACATCTCCCATTACTCTATCCTGAGGGGTAGGGTCAAACCTAACCTTCTCCACCCATCCATCTCTAATGGACCCATGTATTGGGGACTCAGCTCTCTTAGATATAACATAGAGGGGTCGGATTTTCATGTCACATTTTCTCCCACAGTAACTTGTATGTCAGTCTACTTTGCATCTGCTCCCGACTCTGATCGTCTCTAGGCTCCTTTCAGCCCTTGCGCAATCAAAGTGACTTCATCTACATGTACTGGGGCCCCTTTTTTTTTCTTTCTAACCATCATGTGGTCCAACATCACCTTACTGAAGTGGTGACCGACACAACCTCCCTTACAGAGCTTCTTATAAAACTTGATATTGGATATGATGGTCATTGTCCCATCTTTCATAGGATAATAACTGTCTCTAGATATCACCCTGAATGAGCACACATGCCCTCATCAGACCCTTTAGTCTGGATCATACTAACCATAGTTAGGGGTGATAAACTATACTAACATAAAGTTCTCAATGTACCTACTTCCACCTTTTGGAAGGGAACCTTTAGTTCAAACTCAAGAACCTTTGAACTCACTTCGTGGTGTAGTTGAACCATCTTTCTCATGGGTAGTTCAACTAGATCTGTCCCTTAATAGAACTCTTCCTTTCTAGGTAAGGCGACCTGCCATAACCCCTATTGTATCTCGACCTTCTTTGGCCCAGGGAAGACCTATCACAACATCCATAGTGTTGAGCTCCCATTCCCTCTCATGGATTCTTTTGTCCCCTATATCGATACACAGGGTTACTGGGGTTCGTCCTTTACCTCCTGGCTTGCATGGCCATAAACCACATGCAACCTCATCTTAAGCTTCCAAAGTGCTTTTGTCATTTTCCACGGTGTATGATGATCTCCCACCATGATTTCCTGTATGTCATGATTCTTTCAAGATCAAATCCTCTGAAACCCTAAACCACTCTAGTCAGGGTTTCGTCACCTTCTCTTCCAAAGAGATGCATCTGAGGTTCTACCACCATCTCTTCATTGCATCGAGGACTAGACTGGCTAACCAAACAACCTCTTATTCTTTCCACATATCTTGTTACATCTGAGTGTTATCCAAACACCTCTCCTTTTCAAACTTGGGGTTAGCCAAACAACCTCTTCTAGCTTCTAGTCAAACAAGTCTTAACCATAGCATACATTACCACCTCTCATCTTTAGGTATTACACTTCCATGTATTTCACTTATCATGTCACCTCAAACTATATGTTTATCTTCATAAGAACACTCTCTGATTCCATCATCATGGTGTTCAAACTCATTCTGGTATAACTTGTAAGTTTCACATAGCTCATGATAAAAACATCCTCATAAGGGGACTACCTCATTTCTCTTAGTGTTTACAAACCATCTATGTATCATTCACTTTACCAGGGTAGGTTACCCTCTCTATCCCCATTTCACGTGGCAATTTTCCAACCTACCTCATCTCTTATCCTTGGTGTATGACATGCATAATGTCCTATCTCTCACCCCCATAACAAGAGGAAATAAGCATTTGGCTGCAGTCCAAATACAGAGTTCTTCCTGTTCCAAGAGTAGAGATGTTACATCCCACCTTGCCAGTACACTTTTAAATCTAAGTTGCAGCGTGCCACATATGTCTCTTCATCACAACCATCATGATATCAAACTAGTCTTGAACCTACCGAGGTTTATATCATTGGTCATCTCCTCTAGGTCTATAGGGTACCGATTCTTTTGGGGTCATCCCTCTTCCCTCATGCATCAAGAGAGTGCCCTACTCATCTGTCCGTTGGGTCCCATGAGTTCATGAAGGTGATCAATCTCCTAACCCATGGCCCTCAGACAATGATAGTTGTTACCTCCCAACCCTATGGTCATGTGCAACTGGGGAATTAGGCAACTCCTACCTTTATCAGTCTTATCCCTACTCGACCCTAGGATCGACTTAGGATTCACCATTATAGTGCATGTCCACTTAGAACCTTACCCAAGTCTTCGTCATCTCTCTTTCTACACTCATGGGATGACTCTCATCCGTTCATAGGCATCATGGCAACCTGCCTACCTTGATCAAACCCCATACTGGTTACCTCCATGGTAACACATTCACACAAAAAAAGATGGATATCTATGGGTCTGTAGATTCAATCTCATACTATGTACCTTTCTCTTAACTTCTCAAGATCCTACGAGACCTCTTTAGGTTACCTTGAACCAACAAAACTGATATACACCCTTCCAAAGGGGTCCCTCTCCCAGGATGGGAGGAAAAACTATCTCTTGGAAACAAGGTTACCAAAAGCTCTTTAAGTCTAGGGTTTACATCCACATGAGCCTACTTAACCCTAGTAAGCTATTAAGGCATAAGAATATTACCTACTAAACCATGCTAGGTCATACTTGTCCTCTTTCCTCAATGCTGGATCAAGACCATACCTTTCTTTATCATCAACCTAGCTATGAGGGGTTCATCAAACACACCCTAAACTTAAGGGGATCCTCTATTCATGAGGATTACCATGCTCGCTTCTATAGGAACTCAACTTCTCATCATGAGTCCTTAGGTACACCACTTCCCCTCTTAGGCCTAGGAACCCTAGGTTTACTGCATGCTCTATCTCTTAACTACAAACCAAGCATGAAAAAGGCATGACATGCACTTCTTGTCATCCTTCAACTCGAGTAACACTTAGGGTTGGGTCCTCCTTAAGGACAACCATCAAGGTACAAGGCCTCATAACTCTCTATTGAACCTTTCTAAGGAACTCTTTTTCCTACCTCAGAAGGTAAACACCTATACTGTAGGTACATAGGCACCATATGCTTCATCTTCACTGTCTAGGGTTTGGTCCCTCTAAAGGCAACCAAGATATCATCAACTTATGAGGAAACCACTGTCATCCATTGTTCAGGGTTTTAGGCTTCCAACCTTCTGGCTGGGTTTCCTGCTCTCCCTAGAGCTAACCCTACAACCAACCTTACCATTAGAGGTCCTCTCTTCATGAAGGATCAACCTCCAAAGCATTATCTACATGGGTGAATCCTAGGTTCGCACTTATGGTTGCTCAAGATCATCCATAACCCTTTATGCTCCATCATAATTCCTTATCCAGGGTTTCATCCTACCGTCAGCACTATGACGTGCTCAAGGTTCCAGCTATGCCCTACTGGTACAAGCCCATAGGGTTTCTATGGTCTTTCACCAACATCATCATCCAAAGAGCTATCATGTACTCTAACATGCACGACCCTTCCCAGGGTTGGGGTTGCCAATGGTGCTAGGTCACCCCTGGATCCTATGGAACCCCAAAGGCATGTCCTTTCAAACACCTGGTCCAGCTCATCTCTCTCTAACCTTCACTTAGGGTTAGGGTTAGCATCATCCTCAGAGGATGTGCTAGGTCTCTACTTGCAATGGAGATCTCTATCTCCAAGACTAACTTATCCTCCTGACAAGAAGGTCTAGCCTCAGGTCTCTTCTGAGGACATGACATCTTATGTCATACGACCTTAGCATGTATCTATTATTTATTTTGCGCTTAATCTATTAAGATTATGTCCATGACATCTTATTTACATGCCTTTCATTAATTTAGTGGAGGATTCCTTAAACCTCATTAACCTTACCCATACCTCAAGAGGGTGAGGAGAAGAAAGAAAACCCTAATCCTTTAGGTCCTTATCAGAATTTTGTGATGAGAAGGGGTGAATAAGATGAGAAGTCCTAAAGGTATCTTATTTTGATTCATACCCTAAGACTTTCGCCAGGCGGTCACACGGGTCCGGGAGTCCTCGTATTCCGACTAGCGGTGCGGAGGAAAATCTTGCCAGCCCCCGGTTGTGATCCCTTTCTAGACACCTCCGTCTTTCAGATACTCCTCTAATAACTCCCTTGGGTTCTATGGAGTTTGTAAAATTTAATAATTATTAATGGTTAAATGAGGAACCTACGCTCTGATACCAAATGTTACGACCCCACCTCCCGATAACCCCCAATTAAGGGAAACCGAGAGGTTGAGCCGCACCCATTAATCCCGGATCAAAGGTTCTACATATAACCATAAACAATTATTAAATTCTAACAGACTAAACTGAAAATGGTAATAAATTTTTTTCTTTACATACCTTTTAAAATTTTGGATTTCTAACTTGTATCCACTTAATGATTCTAACTAATCCTCCTTGTATTATTCTTCATGTATTTCACAATGTGACGATTTACTGTTTGTCCTTTTGGCTTGTACCTAAAATGTCGACAAACAAAACGTCGGTCAGCCGAAGCTGGTATGTGGGGGAAACAATGATCATTCAATTATATATAACAATGTATCGCATTCAATTATCATTTAACAAACAAGTTTACGTTTTAAGTATAACTACACGATCCATATGTACCCTATCCCCTGCGCTATCCCTGCAGTGGACCTGGATACTACCTCCCATGTGGTAGATTCCCATTTTACCCCTCATGACTTCACCTAATAGGTGAATCAATTTCTAGGGCTGAGTCACATGGCACTACCCGTAGGTAGCCCACTCCTTAACTCATGGTATGCTAAGAGTCTCATGGCACTACTCATGTGTAGCCCAGTTTCTAACTCATGATACCCTAGACCTTGCTCTAGGTTATCCTTAGCCTTTGCATAGCCACAGGGGTGGACTCAGATCTAGCTAGTTATACATGTGTACTCATAGTGATAGCCATAGTCACTTTATAGTTGCATGAATTAAAACATCCAATAGTTATTTCATGCATTGAGGGAAACGTTGATACAAACCTCGGAAAACTAATCGGTATAGTCATAAGCGTAACCACATACCTGTTCAGAGCAACTTGAAGTCCAAATATTTAATATTCAGGAACAAACATTCAAGCAATCACCAATATCCTGAAAATAATGCATAACATTCAAGTGTCATTGTTTTATTCAAAACATCCTCAAGATCTACTTGGATTCCACTTTAAGATTTCTAGTTCATCCTTTAGGGTTTTAGCTTTCATTAATCTTCATTAGGATTTCTTAGATCCATTCTTCGAACTTTACCCCTTTTAGGTTAACAAACCCTAAAATATCCTTTTTCCATATTTATGAACCTTAATTGCTCAACTAGCCACTTCACTAATCTTTTATACTCAATTTGCCTTAGGATCATCATATCCCTATTTATTTACATATTTGAACAATTAAAACAATCAAAAGACATATTCATCTAAATTAGGGTTTTCAAGCTTATTAATGCATAATTATGCACAAAACCCTAACTTAAGCCAATTGTGTAAAAAGATCATCTTTTTAGATCCTATTTCCTCGTTTATCAATAACAGGCTTAAATTATCCATCTATCATTAAATCTAAAGATTTTTCATTAAATAAGTCATTAAAGATGATAGTTTCATGTACTTTTCAAATTTCATGCATATTTAAGTACATAAACCCTAAATTAGACTAATCACGTGCAAAGTTCTTCCTTTTTGAACTCAATGTTCCTTTTTACATTTAACAGATTAATATCAACTCTAAAGATCCATTAAACCCTATTAAACACATTAATCATATCATATTAGGGTTCCTTAATCTTTAAAGTACTAAAGATGATTACTTCCATTAATTTTCGGATTTCAAATAGAATCAGACTTCAAACACAATTTATTTGGATTCCTCTCATTCTGAGGATCAACTTTCATATATAACTTTTTGTCATCCGAGCTATGAATCTTAAGTTACAAATTTTGCAATAAAAACACTTACTTGGCCAATAGCATGCTGACACGTCAGCATAGCCATGCAGCACGCCCCTTTAGGAATTATAATCAAATTACCGCTCTACCCTCCACTTAACTCGAGCGGCCCTTGCTAAGTCAGGGGTATAACCGTCCAATGTTGCTTCCCCTTTCTTCAACCTTGAGCAGGCCGAAGGCAGCCGCCCTAGCTGCCGATCTGTAGGCTGGGCGCGGCTCTCTCTCTCTTCTCCTCCGGACCCTGAAGATGACTAGAGCTTGGTCTCCTTGCTCCGCCGCCCCCTTGCGCACCTGGAGGTGCCTTTGGCAGACGGCAGGTCGGCTGGGGTCGAGCCCAGCGGGTCTGCCACCATGGCTGCCCTGTAATTTGAACTGCGGCGTCGTGCGGATGTTGGGGCCAAGGGACGATGTCCAAGCTCCCCCTCTAGAGACCTGGGAGCATCATGCCCCAACTACGATCCTCCTACAGCCGCTGGCCGCCAGGATGATTCATGCATTCATGGTTAGGTTTTAGTAGAGAAAGAAGAAGAAGAAGCACTGCATAGAATCCCTCTGGATCTCGAAGCAGGGGTTCCACCCTTCTTATAGGGGTGGATATGAAGCCCTAAGGCGTGCCTCAAGGGGTCCCAAGACCCAACTTGAAAGGAAACACATTTCCTTGGTTGTGAAGTAACAACCCTTCTTTCTCTCTCTTCCTTATTCTTTCCTAACATCCATTATTATTTGGATGTTTTAGGAATTCGAAATTCCTACTACTTACTCTTTTTATCCTTGCTTTTTAATCCATTGATCACGAAAATATACATATATGTATACACCTCCTTAGGAAAATACTTCATTTTATCAAAATTACATAATCCATTAATAAAGCAACACATTATCCTCTTATTTTGCCTTTTTAGTATTTTCTCTTTCTTTCCTTTTTATTGGGACTCCTTGGATCCCAAGGCACTCTTTATTTCGAAATTTATTTTATTGGAATACTCATTATCCTTCTTAATGCACCTATATGCATTATTTTGCATTATCATGTTTATTTCTCATTAAAATATCTCTTTTTGAGAATTTCTCTTTATTTCTCTTTTATTTTCCTTATTGGTATTCCTTTTATCATTAGAAATCTTTAGAATACGAAATTCCACCAAGAAAACTCAATTATACCTCTTTTTCACTTATTTTCCACATTTTCTCATTGTTTTCAATTTCTTTCTTAATAAAGAAATACATAATTAATCTTTTCTTTTTCTTATTGCTTTTCTTTGCAACTTTAGACTCCTTGGAACTCAAGGAATCCAAGAGGCACGAAATCCCTCTTTGGATATGCCCTCTAGAGGTTTCCATCTTTCTCTTTTCTCAATTATTCAATTATTCATTCACTAATTGAATTTTCTTTATTATTTCCTTGTTATTGGGCCCAATAGCCAACAAAGCCCACAAATCAAACAACAAGGCTATTTTAAACGAAATCCAATTATTCTCAACCAAATCAAATCATTATTTGTTCAATTATTTTTAATATGAGAAATTGCATTTCTCACCAATTGAACCCAAAAATTGCGGTTATAACACTTAACCTCTCAAACTGAGAGATTTTCTCGTCCAGAAACATCTTAGGGAAGTATCTTTTGATAAATTCCCGTCGAAAAACTTCCCATTCAACCTCCACACCAGGCCTTTTCTGTTCTTCCATGGTCCACCAGTGACCAACACTCCCCTTGAGAAGATATACAATATGTTTAACCTTCTCAACTCCTGGGATGTTCAGGATTCTAAAGGCCTTCTCTAGTTCAGTTAACCACAAGTCAACATCTGCTGGGTCAGCTGTTCCAGCATACTCTGTGGCTCCAACTCGGCGAAGTCATCCAAACGTCTTGCCGATTCCTTGTCCTTCAGGATGGGTAGGTACCCTAGATGCAGGTATAGGCATCTTATCAGTCATGTGTGTCATGGCAGTCATGAACTGCCCAAACATGGCTTGAACCGTTGGGTTCCCCATGTCAGTTGGATTGAACTGGGGTGGTTCAGGCACAGTTTCTTCTCTATCTGGGTCTCTTGCACCTCTTCTGGGTGCAACAGCACTACTTTCTGCAACATGTTCTTCATGTTCTTCGTGTGGTCCATACATCCTTAGTCTTATCTTCTTCTCCTGAGGAGCAGAAGACACTATCAGACATACTGGAAGACACTAGAACAGACTCAACATCCTAAGTCCTATGTCTCTATAGACTCAGTGAACCTAGAGCTCTCATACCACTAATTGTGGGGTCCGACTTGCAAAAACAAGATTAAGTAATTTAAACTAATGCGGAAGCGTTTTGTTAGCAGAGGAATTATTAAAAATCACTAAAAATTAAAACTTTTTGTAAAGAGATTTATAAACAATAAAACTCTTTCATAAAGAAACATGATAAGTTGTTTACAAACTGATCCATCATTACATCTTTGTAATATCAAATCTCAAGTATTACGATCATCAAATACCTTGTTAACTGTACAAGGCAAGATACAAAATTCTTGAGGCATTAAGCCAAAAATCTCAGATCTATCTTTAAACATCTACTGACTCCTAGGACCTGAGAGTATAGAGACGACACATAGGACATACTATCTACAAGACTTGACAGACAGTGTCTCCACATGAGGATCACTGATGTCCCTGATGTTGCTGCTACTGTTGTTGTTGTTGCTCACCCACTGATAGGTTCCTTCGTCCTCGGCGTCTACCTAAAAAGTCGAATTCCATGGGGGTGAGACAATTGAATAATTGTCCCAGTGAGAGTTATAACTCTCCGCCAGAAGCATTGTTATTACAATTAAATGAAATAACATTGAGTAATAGGATTATAAACATTCAACAGCAGGTTTATTATTGAGTAATTTAAGTGAAGCAACATTCTTTTAAGCAATCATTTCAATTATAACTTAATTGAATGCAAGACATATAACATTAAGGTATATCAAGAACATGTATACTAGTTATTCAACTAGAGCATTATAAACAATGTAACATCAATCATTGTCTCTCGTAGTTCAACCTAATCAATTATGCTATACGGCTGATTACATTTTTCAAACATATTTATGCCCTGAGGAGATGAGTTACACCTCTCATACTCCAACCGACCATTACTAAATCGCAATCGGTACCATACATAGGTCATCAGAAGAGCCGGATTCCTATGACCTCATCTTGCTCAGTCAGTGTGAGGTACAACATGCAGGACATCTTGTGTCTCTACTACAATAGCTTTCCAGGGTATCCTTGCAACTTCGCTATTAGAGTTACAGCGGCATGCTGTACTCTCTTCGCCATCGAGGGATTTCTTGTTTATCTCTCATCGATGCGGCATTAACAACATCATCCGGAGATTAGTGATACATCATCCCGGCATAAACATATAATGAAGGATTGGGAGATTATAGGTACATCTCACATCAAATCCTACATTAGGACGTAAGGATATTCGCATCCATAACCCCCACATACTCAAAAGTATGCTCTCCAGGAGTTTCCTTAGGAAACCCTATTTCACCATCATTTAACTTCTGACAATGATGGATCTATGGTCAGGGCTCTACATGATATCATTATACTTGATTATTTAAGTACATTATGGCATTCTTTTAGCATCAGGAATGTTTTCAAACATAAACCATTAAAACAATTGCTATAAAGAAAGAGTACTAATTGTATCAAGTTCATTTCACATCCAGTTATCATTGGGATATCAATCCCTAACCATCTCATCATTGTGATTCAGGAATAGGGTGTTCAAACCCTTAGATCATCAAAACACTTACTATTAAGTAACATATTGATGACTTGATGGCAATATAGACATTTCTCATGGCTCATATAGCCTATTAATCTCATATGTTACCTCTTACTAGGCAACATAACATGTCATTACTTTCAAAGCTCATAAAGTGCTTTTAATAAATATGACATCATAACCCTTACCTGGCTATGATCACTTCTGTATAAAAACCTGCATGATTAGCACAATTGATAACATGCACATTTTGTCTATGTAAGCACACTACAATTTATTTCCTAATTTAATCATAGAGTTTTATGCTTAAAATCATAACCCAGAATTAGGGTTTACAGTTCACATCATCACTTTTCCCTAGATTAGGGTTTACTATTCACATTACATCACATTACCCTAGATTAGGGTTTACTATTAACATTACAGTGAATTAAGATCATACTAACATTATGTATGAGGATTACTTCCATTAATGCCCTTAGATTAGGTTAAAATTCATTAACCATCATAATTAGGGTTTCCATGATCTCACTATGAAGGATCATACCCTAATTAGGTGTATTCATACCTATTGGGAGCTTGTTACTTGATTCTCATTCATATTAGGAGTCTTATCTCTCCTCTTACTATTAGATGATGTTTACATCACTCTTGATTAGACTAAGTCAAATCAACCTTGACAACATAAGTTATGTCATCACCATTATGGTCATTAGGGTTTACTTGATCAAGGGGTATTAGTCACACTATCCCATTAAGGGTACTTTTGTAATGTTCACCCTTGGTCATAACATGCATTCATCCACTAATTACTTGGTCCCTTAATCACTTTAGGTATCTATAGGGTTTAGGTTAATCAACTACTAAACCATCTTGACCACTAAGCTATCAAACGTTCTTGACCTTTTTAGACCCCAAACAGTCTTGCACTTCAAACCCCCAAACGGTCTTGGATGGACCTTGAAACCGTTTGGTGGTGTTGACCGTTTGGTCCCTTTGACTTTTAAAACTGTTTGATAAAATGCACACTCAAGACCGTTTGCCCAAGGTGGGGAGAAGACTGTTTGGTCTTGTTGACCGTTTGGTCAAGTTTGACTTTGAAACCACATGGGCAAATTGATCTTGAAACCGCATGGTCACCAAACAGTTTGGGATCGTTTGGTCCCAAACGGTCTGGGATCGTTTGGCCCAAACCATCTCAAAACCGCATGGACCAAAAAGTGTCTCAACCATTCCAATTGAGTTAGGGTTTCCAATGTTGAACCCCTCAATCATTCATGCACTTTAGGCCACTTATCAATTGAGTCAATTAGGTCAATCCTCAACTGATTGGACCCTCAATTAACCCTCACTTGATCACCAATTAGGGCTTGGATCACTTGAATTAGGGTTTGGAATCGATCACCCTTCAACATGTATCAACATGTGTCTAATTGACATTGAAACCATTGAACCACCATTCAATTTGGTCATGACCTGACCCCAAACGGTCATGGGATCGTTTGTACATCCTCCAAATGGTCTTGAGACCATTTTCTCAAGTCAACGCCGAAAACTAGCTCAACCTATTAAGGTTTGACTCATAGATTTGATCATTAGGTCACTATTCGATTATACTTCAACTTGTTGCCTTTTAATCTTCAACCACTTAACCATGGTCGACCCTAGACCTCCAAACGGTCTTAGGTGACCCCCAAACGGTCTTGGGATCATTTGGATATCCTCCAAACGGTCTTGAGACCGTTTTCCCATTATTTCATCAAAAACCAAGTCATTCTCTTAAGGGTTGAACCCTAGATTTGGTCACAAAATCAGCACTTATTGTTTAACAACTTGATATCATTGGACCCGTAATTGGTCAACCCCACTTAACCCTAGACCTACAAACGGTCTTGGGTGATCATCAAACGGGCTTGAGACCGTTTGGGTGATCCCCAAATGGTTTTGAAACCGTTTGGGTCACTCAACCCAAACTTCAACATAATTGTATTACAAAAATCAGCAACTAACCCGATTAGGGTTTAGGTGACTAATGTGCCTTCAATTGGTGATTTACTTGGAATTACTTGATGATTTTTGGTGGTTGATTAATCCATAATGTTTAAAACAGATTCCAAATGGTCAACGCATGGTCAACGCACCCAAACAGTCTTGGACTATTTGCTTTCATGTGATTTGGTTGAAACCGTTTGCATTCAAACGGTTTGAAACCGTTTGCTCCCAAACGGTTTGGGAAACCGTTTATGCAAGAGGTGGAAGACCGTTTGCTAAAGCAAGATTATGATAAAATTTGGAAATAATGTCATGATCTTCTACCTCAAGAACATGGGCTGTTCTTCACGGATTTGCTAGCAAGAACACTTAGAAGTGTCTAAAGAAGAAGAATAAACAACGTTTCTTAAGAAAGAAGGATGCAATAGCAAAGCTTAAGGGTTAGAGTTATAAAACCCGCCTCTAGGACTGATCCAGAGCTCCAAGCTTCATAGATTTAATGGTGGATAAAGATCCAAAGGATGCCCAAGGTCCTTCTACAAGATTTGTATGGAGAAGATGGCTAGAAGGAGGAGTTGTGTAAGAAAAACTAACAAACCAACCTTGTATCAGGGTTTCCTCCAAAAATTCGAGCTACGTGATGATCAAAGCTTACCCAAACTATCTTGGTCGTCCTCCTCTGCTCTTGAGCTTCTCCTTAGTCGGCCAAAGCAAGAAGATGAGAAAAGAAGCTAAGGGAAACGTTCCCTTGCTTTGTAGAAAAAAGGTTGCTATATGTATTTTTGGATATTTACAAGGAAAAGAAGTTTATCTCTTTTATTTCTCAAACATATCCCCCAAGTCCTTCTCCAATTCTTGGCCACGTTTCCTCCTTATTTCCTTATACAAAGCTCCTCCTTTTCCCAAGGTTAAAAGGTAAAGAAACCAAACACCTTACTAAGTTGCATATGTAAAAGGGTCATTTTGCTTAAAACTTGGTTGTTTAAATATTAAGGTTATCTTTCTTACTTGATCATTCAAATGAGGCACCCTCCTCATATTCTTTTCCCTATTTGATGCCAAGAGTCATGAAAGATACTCTATAGGGTATATTTTACATGTTGCACCTTGTTTTGGGTAAATTACACTTTACACCAAAACTAGGTTTTAAAGCACAAGGATCACTCTACAAGCTATATCTTGGTACCCAAGATTGTGGAATCCATTCCACCATATCATATGCATTTTTATGATGTCTCAACATCAGAGGAACGTCTTAACATGTGCAATTTGCAAGTTAACCCCTCTAATTGGGTAATTTGCACATTGGTCCAAAATTAACAAAATAAAATTACAACACTATTCAAAAAGGACTAAAATGGAAATATATGTTCCTCAGAAGCTTTAATTACATTACACAAGATAACCACAAGTATCTAATTACATATTTAAGAAAAACACCTAGGGTTAGTTCATAACCCTGATCAGGGATGTTACATTAATATAACCTTGTTATGATTGTTTATGAATATCTCCTAGCAAATTAATGCAAAGTGTTGATCTAGTGTATTATATGTATGTAATGTTGTTGAGCCTTGTTATAAGGCATGGAAAGATAATGATGATCTTGCAGGGAATAGTATGATGGTCTTAATGACCTTTGGGCATGGTTGAGCCCTGAATGAGGTGTAATCCTCTTGTGTTGATAAGGGTTGATAGCCTGTGATATTGTGAAAAAGATTTATATCTTGTGATAGTATGATGGTCTTAATGACCTTTGGGCATGGTTGAGCCCTGAATGTGGTGTAATCCTCTTATGTTGATGAGGGTTGATACCCTATGATATTGTGAAAAGTATTTATATCTTGTGATAGTATGATGACTAGTGTGGTCTCATGAATGGCAAGTGAATAGTACCATGTGATGATGAGATGAGAAATTATGTTCCACACATTTTATATCTTTTAAAGTTGATATTTATATGCTTGCTAGAAGTGAATTAGTGTTTCTATGTCCACTTGTTTGATGCATCCTTAATTCACCCAATTGGCATAACTAATCAAGTGCAACTCTAATCATGCAGTTCCCTTTGTCGTAGAGCCATCTTCAATGTCAGAACTTGCTGGATGATGAAATGAGTATTCCTAAAGTAAACTCGGAGTGCATACTGTTGAGTATGTGGGGGTGGCAAGTTGAGGATATATCCTTGTCATCCACAATTCAGGTTGTGGAGGATGGCTATGGGCATGCCTCATACATCTGATGTGATTGAGGACAACTGTGGTTGTATCTCAGATTAGGGGGTTTTGTATACCCTAGTTTCTAGTGTCGTGACCTATACCAAGGGCAGACTAGTGGCTAGCAGCTTGACTATATGTCATTGTGGTGGCATCTATGATTGATATGTCACTGCCTTTTTACTCGTAGTGACCGAGGGGAAGAGATCTTAGGATACCGACACTCCTAGATCTTGTATGATACCAAATATCCCTTCACATGGTTTGGTTGGACTTTGGATGGTACAATTCAAATTCCCCAGGGCATAATAAAAGATGTAAGACATCCGTGTAGCATATCTATTTAGGGTTATACACAACACTTCATATTGGATGATAACCCTTGTTTGCTTTCTTTTCACTGAGATCATGTATAGTAAAATAAGAGATAATAGATATGCTTATGTAGTAGTTATGCTCATGTTGTAAACATACTTGTGTTGTCAAATATACCGACACTGATGGTTAATATGTTGTTGCTAGCTATGTTTAATATTGCTAGCCATACCTATTAATTAGAAATGCTTAAACAACTAATCATGACTATGTAGTTCATTGTGTTATGATGTTAGTTCTACTTATGATATAGATCTGTTCCCTTTATTTGAGATGCCAATAGTGATAGCCATGTTATGTTACTAGACATATTTTTGATGTCAGGGATGTTTATGCTACTAGATTGCTTATACTATTAGCAAGGAATATGATGATAGTCAGATTAATGATAATGATTGTTATTAGATGCAATTTGATGATATTTGAGTAGATATCTATCCAAAGAAATGGATTTATTTGTTATCTATATATCCATTGATGATCATACTTGTTGCTAAGATGATTTGCTTAATCGGTTTAGTATACTTGAACTGTTCAATCTGTTCAATTGATTATTAAATATACCAACTGCTTAGTTATAATGTTGTAATCAATAAGCATTGTTGGAGGTTATATCTCTTGCTGGGACATGGCTCTCACCCTTGTGGTTCGCCACATCTTTTTAGGTAATCAGAAGTGACGAAAACAAACATATGGTAATAAAGAGGAGCTATAGTAATGAATCTTTGAGAAAGTTGATCATATGTCTAGTGTGTCCTAGAATCATCCTTGTACTCTCAGGTCTGGGCGAGAAAAATGTGTATATGGTGTTTCAAACGAATCAGACCTTTGTTAGCATATTAGTGCTTGTTTGTGTGGAATATACGAATATTGTTCTCCTATGTATATATGTTGTGGCTAAGGAGATAGAACAAGTTGTATCAAACTCTTGACATAGTATGTATAAAAGAAAGATGTTGGGCTCTTATGCAAATGTTTCTGAGCAGGTGCTGACGTTGAAATCGATTTTAATTTACCCATATTTTTGGGTATGTGATTAATTGGTGATTAATTGTGTTTTATGTTTTGAATAATCTCATTTAGTGTAACGGGTTCTCACAAGTTGTTATCAGAGCTTTAGGTTCACTGAGTCTATAGGGACACTAGGACTTAGGACTAGGATGATGTTTAAGTAAGGAACATGACATGAAAATATAGTTAATACTACCTAATCTCAGCACTTGGATGCCCTGACCATGTATTCAATTATTGAAGAAAAGGTAAGTATGGAACTCTTAGATTGTTATCTTTCTGATTACTCTAACTAAGTAGTCATTTTGAAACAATCTAAAGATCATAATAAATAAGAAATCATGGTATGAATATCCCAATCCTACCTTAAAGAAGATGAGAATTGCATCATAATCTATCAAAACTTGAATGTTTGGTAACTATAAGAGAAAGATACAACACCATGAAATTGAAATCTGAATACAAATAAGGAAAAGAGGAGTTCTTGAAGATGTGATTCAAGAAGATAATAAAGTAAAAGACAAATAAGTCTATGCTTATAAAGTGATTCAAGGTATGAAATCCACATAAGATGGAAAGAACTCCTATAACAAGTACAAAATGAGAAGATAAATGAGAACAATGACAAAGGAATAAGGTGGAACCTGAGTTAATCTTAGACCAACCTATGTGTGTAAGAAATTTTTAATGTAAACTAAGCATTGCATTTGAAAAAAATTAAGGTAGATGATCCATGTTCAATGAAGAAAATGTGGAATATGATGATTTACCTGTTGATAAGTGGTTGAAAAACATAATAAAATAAGAGAACATACCCAAGTGTGATAAATAGTCATCAAGGAAGGAGTAATGAGATATGTTAATCATGATGATTCCTATGCTAATGGCAAGGAACCCAAAATGAAAAGGGTAAAATGATACATAAGAAGATGTAACTTGCATGATGAATATAGAATTGGTTACCTTTTTGCTAGTGACCCTTGAACCATGTTGCTATGATGTGGGAAGTGTGTTTCCCTTTGTGTCTTTCCTTTCCAGGGCAAAACTTTCAAGTGGATCATTGCCACTTGGTATGTGTGGATTTGTTGTAAACATGAGGTTGGTTGGCTTATTATAGCATAAGCTTGTTTGGACTATGTTTCTAAGATCATAAATTTTGAGATGAGTTTTCTTTTGAGCCTTCCAATAATTAGGAAGACTCCTCTTATATGTCTTGAGATTTGTTATGTGGGTAAAAGTAGATGAGATAAATATGTGAGTTCCTTATAGCACATGAGGTGGATTCTAAGGTAATGAATCCTAGTATCCAAGATGTATCAACAATATGGGAAGTATGTGAAGGTTGGAGATGTTTATTAAATGAACATTCCAAGTGTTCCTCTCCCTTAGAGAGAGAAAGAGAGTTGATGATGACCCTCTAAATGTTTTTTGGAGGAAAAATAACAAAAGTGATTCTATAATGTTGTGTATGGTTCAGTGATAGCTATCAAGGATAGATGGTTTGTTGGTCAATAGATATGTGATATTGTGTTCCTTTAAGATAAACCTATGATCAAATATCAATGCATAAGAGTTAGATTGGATGACATACTTCACATGACCATGATGAGTTTGGAGTTATGTCCTTTAGACTAACCAATGTACAAATAGAATTTATGAATAGGAGGAACAGAGTGTTCCAGTCATGTCATACAAGTTATATCAAGCTTTGAATGATGACATGTCAAAGTATTTCAAATATGGTCAAAAATATGATCAATATTTCTTCAAAAACCTTAGGGTTGCCAAAGCAGCGATAGCTATGAGACAAGTTGAACAAGAGTGAGATGGGGTTGATTAAATGTCTTTATGGGATCATGATATATCTTCTAAGTAGGTTGTGTAAATCCTAGTAAGGTGAAGATAGTGTTGTTGTTTCACCCCTAACAAGGTTGACTAGGAATGATGTTTCCTTGTATGGAAAGACAGGTGCCAGTGTTAGCATTTCTTTTGATGCTGAAAAAGAACTGACAAGTGTTCCACTGTCAGTGTATCTAGAAAAAAAAGGATGGATACATCGCCTTTTTTATGCTTCAAGGAATGGTATGGGACACATGCCATGATTGGTAAAAAGCTAGAAAGTATGACTTTTGAGTAATGTGTTGATACAATAGATATAATTTTAGGATGATAGCTAGAATTTAATGTTAAACATTACTACTAGAGTTGTACAGATGACACAACAAGTTTCTACATTCCATATTGAGAATGTCTTCTTAGGTGGGGGGTTTTGTGCTGACCCAAGATGAGATATGTATGAATGATGTGACATCACCATGATATGCAAGTAACCATGTGAAGGTAATAGGATGAGGTGCAAAGGAAGTACCCATCTTTGTTTACCTTAGATTTCGGGGGCAAAATCCCTGTTAGGGGTTTATAGTTGTAAGGCCCCTAAACTTTCTTAATGAGTTGAACAAGGTTAATTATCATAATTGAATTCTTATAACCATATTATAACATTGTTATATGATTTTAAATCATAAGACAAGCTTATGTTTCAAATTTGGTCTAATTTGGACACTGTTTGAGCAAGTTATGCAATTTTATGCACATATTGGACTTTTTTGCAACTTACCCAATTGAGAGGTTTTCTTTGCAATTTATCAATTGAATTATGTTCCTTGGATATTCTCTCATCTTTCTTGATCTTGTTGAGCCATGGGTCACCTATTTAAACCTTGGTTTGAATGTGTTTTCCTCAAGGGTATTTTAGGGTTTACCCCTTCATGGATGAGCTAACTTTAGTAGCTATCAACTAATGAATTATTTGTTTTGCTTGGAAATTCAAAAAATTAGGGATAAGAATGTCTCTATGGATGGTGGGGGAGCTGATTGTGTGTGTGCTTGTATATTCTTAATAGTATAAGGCCATGGACACTTGGAAAGATACTAGAACTTCAACTTTTTCTTTTTCTTTATCTTAAAGTTTCATTCCCTAAGCACCCAAATGAGCCATTTTCTCTCCAATAATTCCCTCTTTCTATGAACCTAGTTCTCCCTCTGTGCTTATGTGAATTTCCTATCCAAGGAAGAATAAAGAGGGGATCTTCCTGGAAAAAGAATCTAGGGTTGCAATTGACTTCCTTTTAGGGTTTGAAAAGCTTCCTTCTAGTGATCTTCACCTAAAAGAGTAAGAATCCCCTTCTTTCCTCCATTTATTTCTTTGTTATCCTTCCTCCTACCTTTCTCCAGGTTGAAACCTTGTTTTTCCATGGTATAAATTGCTCTAAAGCTCTAAAACCCTACCTTTCTTGCTCCTTATGCTTAGGGTTTGCTCATTTGATGAACAAAAGGTGCTAGATGACGAGTTCACAGCTTATACTTGTATTTCCTACCCTACTTGTTCATGTTTTCTTCTTTTTGGGAGTTTATCTTCTAATTAGAGTCAATTTTTATAACTTGCTCTACGTTTATTTCTTACCATAAGCTTTCTAGCTCATGTTCTTGCTTTTAAATGATGATCCATGCACTAAAAAGCTATGCTTGACTT
The DNA here is from genome assembly GCA_963693085.1 of Alisma plantago-aquatica. Taxonomy (NCBI): domain Eukaryota; kingdom Viridiplantae; phylum Streptophyta; class Magnoliopsida; order Alismatales; family Alismataceae; genus Alisma; species Alisma plantago-aquatica. Next base: position 1,388,017,506 of record OY856409.1, read on the forward strand.
GGATTTCAATTTTTATAATGTTCCTTGTTCTGATTTCAGTTATAGATGAACCTTCAATCATGTGTACATTATTATTAAGGTATAATATGACTTGAATATGGTTGGTTTGACAACCTATGGTGCTAAGCACCTATCAACCAATGGTCAATTTTAGGATTTTAAGTTGATTTCTTCTATAAACCCATGACCCGACGATGGTACAATTGCAACAACCCTATGGTGTTGTATTCATGATAACTGATGGTGGTGACCAAGGGTGTCAAATGACGTGCACCCCCTTAGGTTATGTTTTGGCCTAATTATAAGCTTAGTGATTAACAGCTAAGTACCCTAATGATGCTATCAATCAATGGTGATATTAGTTTGATATTTGATGTTGATTAATGAATATAGTGATAATCTAACAACCTATGGTGACTTAATAGTCACTAATGATGGTGCATCAGGTCTCCACAACCTATGGTGAGTTAATCACATAGTTGTATCATCAATTAAGCCTTAGACCAATGGTTTCTTGGGTCACTTGATGCAATGGATAGACCTATACTGTAATTGATGGTTTTAACATATGAACTTGACCCAATGGTCAAGATCTAATGTTTATTCCTCCAATAAAGTGGAATGATGGCTAATGTAATATGTTGGTCCTAATAATGTGATTTATATGGTTTCTTTTATATGATCAACTTAAGGAGCTTACTTGTTGACAATGGATGGCTTGTTTTAAATGAACAGTCGATTGTGGGTTTTACCCTACTTACAACAGAACCCTTATTGTTGTTAATTAAAGGATGTCTAGGGTTAAATGGTGACTTTTATAGATCACAACTCAATAACATTATGGATGATTCATTCAAGGTGTTTACTTATGTAAATGACCAATGACTTTACCTTTTCAACATTTCATAGTTAGAAGTTGAAGCCTCAATATTCCCATTGTTTTGGGTGAAGCGTGTAGTGTAATGTTATGATTCAAGTGATGAGAATTTGATGGTTAAATGCCTTAAACTTGTATTCGTACCCTTTTCCCTCATAAGATTATGATTTATAATCACCATAATGAATTAATGGGTAACCCTAATGAGATATAGCTTGTTATACCTAGCTTTAATATATCTAAATGATGGTAATTGGGCTGAATAGTCCTTGAATGACTAATACACTCATGGAGTACTCCGTTATTGTTGTTGAAACCCTAGTATGCTATAACCCGATGGTTACACCTTGATTCATGTGTGGGTTCATACTTGAGAATAGTATGGAATGTGATGGTGATGCTTCACCTTATGCATCCGTGATTCAATGGGGATGTCGTGAGTTAGGGTTTGGGTATGAGTGTTGATTAGTAACATTAATATAATTTATATTGTTGAACCTAACCCTATTGAAAATAGATAAAGATGAGTATTCATGTTTAACCTTCTTATATGATGGCATGATGGTGAAATAATCTCCTTAATATGATCATAACCTTAATATGTTAATTGGTGGTTATCATAGCTACATCGTTGATACTTTCTTATGCTAAACATGTGCATTATGAATATGATGAGGGTTAATCACATCTAGATTCCTTGCATGTTTATGTAATAAAGGAATGTTCTTAATGTTATTATAACCTTGCTATGGTTGTTTATGAATATCTCCTAGCTCATTGATGCAATATTGTGTTGATCTGGTGTATTATATGTATGTGATGTTGTTGAGCCTTGTTATAAGGCATGGAATGATAATGATGATCTTACAAGGAATAGTATGATGGTCTTAATGACCTGTGCGCATGGTTGAGCCCTGAATGAGGTGTAATCCTCTTATGTTGATAATGGTTGATACCCTGTGATATTGTGAAAAGGATTTATATCCTATGATAGTATGATGGCCTTAATGACCTTTGGGCATGGTTGAGCTCGGAATGATGTGTAATCCTCTTGTGTTGATAAGGGTTGATACCCTATGATATTGTGAAAAGGATTTGTATCTTGTGATAGTATGATGACTAGTGTGGTCTGATGAATGGCAAGTGAATAGTACCATGTGATGATGAGATGAGAAATTATGTTCCACACATTATATATATTTTAAAAGTTGTGATATTTATATGCTTGATAGAAGTGAATTAGGGTTTGTATTTCCAACTGATGCAGCCTTAAATCACCCAATTGTCATAACTAATCAAGTACAACTCTAATCATGTAGTTTCGTATGTCGTAGAGCCATCTTTAGTGTCAGAGCTTGCTGGATGGTGAAACGAGTATTTCTAACGAAAACTTGGAGCTTATATTGTTGTGTATGTGGGGGTGGCAACTTGAGGATATATCCTTGTCATCCACAATACAAATTGTGGAGGATGGTGTTGGCTAAATGGACATCATCAAAATCCCTTTATTTTGAAAATGACAAACATTTCATTCTTATGGATCTAACGTGCTATTTGAGTGTTGCAGGAACAAGGTGGATGCAAACCTTTGGAAGATCTATATGCTCAAAATGCTTTAATTTCATGATTGTAATCAAATGTAAAAACTTGTACAAGTATATAATGTACAAGTACTTAGATATCATGTAAATGAAGCGTTTAGGTCTTCCCTAGCCATTCACAACACTTAGATAGGCCATACCCTATAATAGTGTCACATCTGCACACTCATACACACACTTAGTATTCATCCAGAACCACCAAAGCAGAGATACTCCTGGTCAAACTCTTTATCGACCGAGACAAGCTCGGTCGAACAACTTCTCGACCGAGAGTCTCCCGGGTTATCTCTTCTAATAGGTTCTATAGCTGTTAGACATAGCAGACAAGGTAGTTGGGAGTTAGAATCGAACGTTATATACACTTGCTCCAGACCATCCCTCGGTCGACAAAAACTTCGACCGACGAACTCTCGGTCGACAAACTTCTCGACTGAGAAGAGTTCTGTCTGCACTTTTCAGAACCAATCAACTAGTTGTTACAAACGCAATTAGTGGACAAATAACGGCTAGCTGAGCACTAAGAACCCCCTAGAAAGTGTCTAGAATGTCCTTAAGCACTCATAGGCCATTCCTATAAATAGGACATGCCTTAGGACACCTAAACACACTTGTGCAACACTTGAGCATGTTGGATCAATGGGCTCTAGAGGGGGGTGAATAGAGCTTCACAAACTTCACAAAACAAATTAGACCACCAATTTATATGAAGGTAGAAACCAAACCAATGCAGCAATTTGATGTCTTAATCTAGCATTCAAAGCAAGGATAAGAAACGAGGAAGAGAAAGCACTTGGACAGGTGGTTTAGAGTGGTTCCATGTCCTAAACTTAGGAGCAATGTCAGCCCGCTACCTAGAGTGGGTTAGTCTCTAGGATTTGCAATCTTGGTACTATTATATTCCACAATAATATTACAAGATACAACAACCACACATCCAAGGGCTTAGTAACTCAAGCAAAGATCTTCAACCTGTAGAAGGAGCTTACCCACTTGAAGCCTAGGAGTCTTCAGCCATCACCATGGACTTACCCACTCCTTTCTTCAAGTCTTCTGCCTTCAAGGGATTACCTATCTTCCTTGAGCGTTGCCTTGCTTCTCTCCTTTACTTGGAGAGCTGGAGCACATGTCTCCTTCACTTGGAGACCTGGAGCATCTTGCCTTCTTCAACCTTGAAGAACAGCAACACCTTCTCCTTCACTTGGAGAAGCTTCTTCAATCTTCTTCTTCAAAGAGAATGGAGGTAGGAAGATGTAGAAGGAAAGCTTTACATCAATACATGGAGTAGCTCTCTCACACGGGAACCTATCTCACTCATACTCACGAATTTCACTTGAAGGTAGAGAGAGAAAGGGGCTCAAAGGCTTAGAATACTCTCAACTATGCTAGCACCAAGTTTGCAATGAATGAGCAGCTTGGAATGAACTCCAAGAGGGTCTATTTATAGTTGAGGGTGCCCCTTTAAGTTGTGGGACACTTGGATACAAAAATATCCATTTTTGGTTCAAAGAAACGACTCTATTTTCGCTCAAAACACTCACCAATGGTCACATCACTTTTTTCTACAAATTCCGTACAGTGCAATCGGTCGAGTTTCAATAAAGGTAACTCAACCGATCAAGTAAACGACAAAACCGATATTCAAATGACCGGTCGAGTTTGTCCTGACAAAGCTCGATCGACCATTTGAACTCGAAATGGTCATTTACATGATCGGTCGAGTTCAGTGAAAGCACAACTCGACCGATGCAATCTTCAGAAAATTGACCAAGAATGGTCGGTCGAGTTTCAAGCCAGGGAAACTCGACTGACCAAGTGCCTATAATCAATTTTCTAATTTGCATCTAAAGTGATTAGCACTTGGTGATTTTTGTCCCAAACATTTTTCTCATCTAAGTTACAAGTCAATTCATCATTACAAGTGATTACATAGATTTTCTAAGGTCATTTTCATAGAAATCCCAAAAAGCACACTTGTAGCCATTTTGACTTGAACTTGAGCCATTCTAGGGCTTTGGATTTTGGATCCTTTTCATGTACCTAATGCATGCAAACTATCTTAAACGCACATATTAGATACATATGAATGGAATGGTTAAGTCATTATCAAAATATAGGTAATGTATAACCTCTAGGTCAACATTCTCCCCCTTTTTGACAATGACAAACCATTCCTCAAACATATTAAAAAGGATATGAAAGTTATACCTTTGCCTTGTGAATTAGGGGGATTCATGATACGAACAATTGTAAATTGCTCCCCCTCAAACTATGCTTCCTCTAACCTGCATGGTTAGTTTCTCTACACATAGCAATACCAATATCCATGTAATGTGTAGTCCTTTGCAAGCTCACATAAAGAATAGAGAATTTGAACAAGAAAAGGATCTCACAGGCAAAAACCATATTCTATCAAAGAGAAAGCAATATGATTGAGTTTCAAGACTATTCTATCACTTGAAATATCTCTCCCCCTTTTGACATTATCAAAAAGATAGGGGGTGTAGAAGAGCAAAAACCAGGTCTTCTCCAAAAATCAACCAAAACATATATACAAGGCAGTAAGCAGCAATTTAAAGCATATAGCACACAACCACAGAGGAGAACACACAATCCAAGTCATAATAAAAAATATAGCTCAAGATAGCACCAACGCATAAGATAAAATAGAGTAAATAGACAAAGTGCATATCTAGGATATTACAACTCAGATATATGTCCTCATGAAAGCAACTACAACCATAACGTGATAAAAAAGAGATAAGAAATAGTACTGCTCACAAGAATGTGCCAGGATGTTTCTTATACAAAAGAGACTAGAAAGATGTATATGATTGGCATGCTATAATAAAAGCTAAGAAACCACTTAAACATCTAAGCTATCTATATCTACGGTATCATCATCCTTGCCATGGTTGTAGTCCTCGTCCCCGTCAGAAGGAGCAGCAGTGCCAGCATCAGATCCATCACCACCACCGTCGTTAGAAGCATCCTCGGCGTCACCGTCATCAGCATCAGCATCATCATCCTCATCCTGGTCTGGCATCTCCTCATCATCAGGAGGGCCAAAAGAACGACCGTGCCAGCGGGCATTCTTCTCAGCCCACAAAATACCAATGGTATCATCATCCTCGCCAGGGTTGTAGTCCTCGTCCCCGTCAGAAGGAGCAGCAGTGCCAGCATCAGATCCAGCACCATCACCACCATCGTCGTCGGAAGCATCCTCGGCGTCATCATCATCAGCATCAGCATCATCATCCTCATCCTGGGCTGGCATCTCCTCATCATCAGGAGGGCCAAAAGAACGATCGTGCCAGTGGGCATTTTGCTCAGCCCACGAAATACTTAGAACAAGAAGCTCCTTGGCCTATGGGAAGGACGGAGCAGAGTCACCCAAGGTGGCTAGCAGGGTGGCCAGGGGGCCAGCAGGCAGCGGAAGGATGACGGGAGTAGAACTACCAACAGCAAATGGTGGCGGAGTGGCAGCGGAAGGCTCGGGAGTAGGAAAGTAATGCTCGTATGCATAAGAAGCATAAGCACTACCTGGGTATGGCTAGTAGGTGGGATAGGGTGAAGCACATGATAGGCTCATGGTAGACATGATTGAACACAGATCTTGGTGTAGGTGTTCCTAAACCTGTCGGTTGTACACTTATTCATGCATCATATATCCTAGGAGGGTTTCATTGGATGCACAGAAGGACGAACAACTGGGTCAAGGATGTGGCTGCGAAGGTGGAGCACGGGTGGAGGAGGATGGGGCATATGAGGCAGAAGCACCAGAGGCAGGAGAAAACACAGGGACAGCCTTCTGAAGAGTGGTCTCACTAATACACACACCTTTTCTAGCAACCGGGTAATGGAAGTCAGAAAAGAGGGATTTATCAGTGGCGAACTTGAAAACACCACAGATCAGAGCTGGGTAGGGAGGGTGGGTGCCTTTGGTGTTCTTGCTGATGTCGAAATAGGTCATGTGGTGTAAGATATATCTGGCCCATTTGACACCGATATTGTTTAGCAAACAATACATAATGATTGCGGTGTTTTCTGCAATGTCTGTTTGATTTCGCTTAGGATGGACATTATAGTTAATCACCAAAGCCAATATGCGCCTCCGTAGGTCAAGAGAGGATGAAGGCAGCATAGACTTCTTCTTGTAGACCACTGTGGGCTCCGATCTCCAAAACCACGATATAAACTCAGCGGAAGCATTCGATTAGCAGCGGAATGCAAAAATCACCAGAAATTAAAACTTTTTGAGATAAGATCTTGAAATCATAAAACTTCTTTCATAGAAATAAAATAAATTGTTTACATCTCTATTGAATTACTTCTTGAGTAATTATACACAACATGATACAAAATCTCAAGAGTCAAAACCAAAATCTCAGACCACTAACTCCAAGGACCTGAGAGTACAGAGACGGCATAGGACTATCTAACTACATGACTCAATAGTCAGTATCTCCACCTGAGATTCACTGCTGCTCCTGGTGCTGCTGTTGTTGGTATTGGTCACCTGTAGGCTGGTTCCTTCATCCTCGGCGACCACCTAAAAAGTTGAAATCTACGGGGTGAGACAATTTTAAATAATTGTCCCAGCGAGAGTTATAACTCTCCACTAGAAGCTTTATAAAGCAATCAAAGAACATTATAGGCAATAAAAGCTTTTAAGGCAATCAACAGCAGATTGACATTTAAGTAGAACAACAACATTTAGGAAATATGAAGAACATGTGTACTATGCAGTGTAACATCATTCAAGTATCTCGTAGTTTAACCTAAGCAGATATACTACGCGGTTGATTATGTTTTACAAACATCATTATGCCCTGTGGAGATGAGGTATACCACTCATACTCCAACCGATCACTGATAAGTCGCATTGGTATCATACCTAGGTCATCAAAAGAGCCGGATTCTTATGACCTCATCTTCCTCAGTCAGAGTGAGGATAAACATGCAGGACATCCAGTGTCTCTGCTACTATAGCTCACCAGGGTAATCTGGTACTTCGCTATTAGAGTCACAGTGGCATTTTGTACTCTCTTCGCCATCGAAAGATTTCTTGTTTATCTTTCATCGATGCGGTATAAAAGACTTCCTCGGGAAAATGTGTTACATCACCCCGGCATAAACATATAGTGAAGGGGTGATGGATTTAAGATACATCAACATCAATTCCTACACTAGGATGTAAGGATATACACATCCATATTCCCCCACATACTCAAAAGTATGTGATCCAGGAGTTCCCTTAGGAAAGCCTGTTTCACCATCATATAACTTCTGACAATGATGGATCTATGATCAGGGCTCTACATGGTATGATTATACTTGATTAATTAGGTACATTTCAGTATTCTTTTAACATCATACATGTTCTCAAACATTAATCATTAGCATAGCAGCTTATGAAAGTAGAATACTAAATGTAACAAGTCTAACTCACATCAATTATCATTTCTCAATCATCTCATCACAAGTCATCTAATAAGCATGACCTTGATGATCTTCATGGCTCTCACAGCCTATCAATCTCATAAGATGCCACTTACTAGGCATCAGGATATGTCACTATTCATAAAGCTAATAACATGCTTTCAATGAATATTGTATCATAATCCTTACCTGGATATGATCATCCTCATATAAAACCTACATGGTTAATTCAACTGATAATAGTAAGCAATTCATTTCAAGAGTTGTACCTTAATACTCTTACAAGGGTTAGTCTCCCTTATTTTCATCAATTAGGGTTTACTATTCACATTACATGTCATCACCCTAGAATTAGGGTTTATTATTCATTTCATGGTGAATTGAACTCATAACATCATCATGTATGAGAAACATCACCATTGATGCCCTCAGATTAGATTAAGATTCATCAACAATCATAATTAGGGTTTCCATGATCTCACATAGGTGGATCATACCCTAATCATGCACAATCATACATATTGAAGGTACTTTACTTGAGTTTTAACCATAAATGGTACTTTCTCTCTCCTCTTACTAATAGATGGTGATTACACCACTCTAGATTAGGTTGGGTCAAGTCCTCATTGATTAACATAAGCCAAAACACCACTAACATGTCATTAGGGTTTGATTAAAATGAGGTATCACTTAATTGAACCCTTCAAGGGCATATTGGTAAAGTACACCATTGATCACCATCATGGGTCAATTCATTAGTCACTTAGTCCCTTAATGTCCTAGGGTACCATTAGGGTTTAGATTAGACCACCATTGAACCAATTACACCTTCAAACGATTAAGTATAAACAACCCTAAAAATCTCCAAACGGTTTCAAGAGCGTTGACCGTTTGGATAGTTTGACTTTCAAGACCGCATGGATCACCAAGACCGCATGGGTCACTAAGACCACATGGGTGTGTTGACCGTTTGAGAAAGTTGACCTTAAACCGTTTGAAGCTATGCGACTTGAAACCGTTTGATCTTAAACGATCTTGAGATCGATTGGTCCAAACGACCTTGAGATCGTTTGAGCGACCGTTTGGCCTCAAATGGTCTTGAGACCGTTTGGTCCAAATGGACTCAAACTGCTTGGACCTCAAAAGTGACTCCAAGGTTATAATCGATTATGGTTATCTATGTTGAGACCTTCAATTGGCCAAATCCTTGTTAACCACTTGTAAATTGAGTCAATTAGGATTAGCCTTAATCAATTGGATACCAAATTGACCCTCAATTGAAAGCCAATTAGGGTTGAATCCAACTCAATTAGGGTTTTCAATCGGCTAATCATCAATGTTCAACAATGTGAATCAAATTGAGGTTGAACCCATCAATTGATCTCCAATTGGGCCCAAACTTGGCCCAAACGGTCTTGAGATCGTTTGGATATCCTCCAAACGGTATTGAGACCGTTTGCCCAAAGTTTCATCAAAAATTAAGTCAATTGGATAAGGGTTGAACCCTAATTAGGTCTAAAATCAGCACTTTTATCAATTCATCAACCTAATGTGATTGGACCCTCAAACCATCAAATTACCTTAACCATAGACCTCAAAACGGTCTTGGGTTGTCACCAAACGGTCTTGAGACCGTTTGGATGAACCCCCAAACGGTCTTGAGACCGTTTGGGTCCTTCAACCCAAAGTTCACCAAAATCTATCCTTGAAATCAGCAAATCAACCCGATTAGGGTTTAGGGGGGTTGAAGTGTCTTCAACTTGTGATTGGTTTGGAATTAGGTTATGATTCTTTGTAGAAATTAAATTCAACATGTTTGCAACAGACCCTTAAACGGTCTTCCCTTGGTCAACCCTATCAAATGGTCTTGAGACCGTTTGATTCTAAACGGTCTTGCAACACCGCATGAGATCAAACGGTTTGAGACCGTTTGATTTCAAACGGTTTGCAAACCGTTTAGACCAAAAGGTCCAAGGTAGTTTGATAAGTTGCCTAGGAATTCACGCCCATCATCTTAAACCTCTGTTCAGGTCAGTTACTCCACGGATTGCTTGCAAAAGTGCAAGGAAGAATGGGGAAGAAGAAGAACTAAGTATAATTTGCAAGAACATAGATATGCATAATAAAGCAAGAAGTTTAGAGTTATAAAACCCGCCTCAAACATTGTTCCTAGAGCTCCAAGCTTCCAAGCTTCAAGCCTTTAATGGCGTCTTGAGCTCCACAAGTTGGCCAAAGATGATTCTCCAAGGAAAAGATGGGGATAGTCGGCTAGAACAAAGAACCTAAGTAAGTTAACCATAAAACCAACCTTATACAAGGATTTCCTCCAAGAATCCGAGCTAGAATATGGTTTCTTCTCACCTTAGAACTAGTTGGTCATCTCCTTGAGTTCCAGAGCTCTGCCTTGGTCGGTTGAGCAAGATGAGAAATGAATAGGAGAAAGGGTATGTTTACTTGGTTTGCAAAGGAATAGGCTTATATAGTTTAGGTTGATTTTCACCATAAGGACCTCTAAATCATAGATTTCTCATCTAAGTCCCTCCTTCTTTCTAAGGCACGTCCAAACCATCATAACTTTTTCAAATCCCATCAAAACTCAAGATTTAAAGGTAAAGATAACCAATATGCAACTAAGGTACATATATGAAGGATCTCCTTACTCATACTAGGTAAATTTTATTACAAAGATCATTCTTCTTATCTGATTATTCATTGAAGCGCCCCTTTCATCATTTCTACTCTAAATGATGTCAAGAGTTATAAAAGATATTCTAGAAGGTGTATTTTACAAGTTGCACCCCATATTTTGGGTAAATTGCACTTTACTCCAAAAATTAGGGTTTTAAGCGCAAGGATCATCCCACAAGCTGTATCTTGATTCCCAAGCTTGGTAAATCCATCATACCTCATCATATTCACTCATATGATGTCTCATTCTCAAAGGAACATCTTAACCTATGAAATTTGCAAGTTAATCCCCTTAACTGGGTAATTTGCACATAGGTCCCTACATTACAAAAAATACTACAACTTTGTTTAAAAAGGACAAAATTGAAAGTATATGTTCCTGAGGAACTTAGTTACATGCCAGGGAATAATCACAAGTATTTAATTACATATTTAGGCAAAACATATAGGGTTAGTTTATAACCCAGGTCAGGGATGTTACAGCCACGTCGGGTTTCTTTAAAATTGATGAATGTCTGGTAGCGTCAATTCATGGTGTTTGTAAAAACCTTCTGGATCAAGAAGATTGAAATACTCTCCATAGTCCTTACGCCAAGTGTCATTTTCCTCATCTCCGGCAAAAAATACGTTTAATGTAGCCTCGGAGATTTGGAAACGGCGATCGGCGATCATCGAAGTAAGAACTATTTCAGTATTTGACGAGGGGATAAGCGAATCATAGTTCCAACGCAAGTTTGCGTAGAACTCGTGTACTGCCTTAGTGCTAGACATGTGATTGTTAAAGCAGTCACTTTCGATCGCAAGGGCAGACAGGTGATGGTTGGCGAGAAGCCTTGAAACAGATTTAATAACCGCTTGAAAACAATTTGGGTCAAGCAAGGAGCGAAATGGAAAAGGAGTTCGGGGAAGAAGATCCTTGTACCAATTTACCGCCTCAAGAGACACAAAGGAGGTGTTATCAAAAGGAATCAAGTGATTAGTCGAGGAAGAGGCTTGAGCATTGCCGGGAGCAGCACGTTTTCATCTTTGGGAAGCCATGGAAACGAAAACAAGAAGAAAAACGTGCACACGAGCAAAAGAAAACCTCGAAAGTCAAAGAAACACCACTACAAGCGCCTGAGGAGGTCAAGAATGGGGTTGCTAGGTTGCCCTAGGGCTAGGAACGGGAGGTTTAGGGCTGGGTGTGAGAGCTTAGGGCTTAGAGGCAAGGAATCAGTCGGCTATTTTCTAGTTGTAAGGGAAAATAGTCAGCCGATCCTAACTTTTAAGTTGGCTCAGCCCATGGATCGGTCGGGTTCTGTGTGTGGTAAACTCGACCGAACGGTCCACTGAAGAACTGCTCTCGGCTCCTGATCGGTCGAGTTTTCCAGGGTGGAAACTCGACCGAAGGTCAACTTGACCTAGCAGTCACATTCTTATATTCTAGACATATGCATACCAATGAAATTCATTTTTCCATTCTATTATGTATAATTAACATACTTAGCCACATTTAGCTCATCATTGGGCACTATTTAGCGATAAAAAATAAAATTCGATAAAAAAACCAAAAGCAAGCAAAAACTAAGCATGTTGACACCCAATTTAGGCACAATTAAGCATATATAGGCAAAACAAGGTGAAGATAGACATGAGCAAGCATATAGGAAAGAGACAACTAGCTAGATCACATGGAAAGATCATTCAAATCAGGGAGTAAGATTTTGTAAAGATATCCGCCAATTGATCTAAACTACACATTGCCAAGAAAGATTTGAATGATCTTTCCATGTGATCTAGCTAGTTGTCTCTTTCCTATATGCTTGCTCATGTCTATCTTCACCTTGTTTTTCCTATATATGCTTAATTGTGCCTAAATTGGGTGTCAACATGCTTAGTTTTTGCTTGCTTTTGGTTTTTTTTATCGAATTTTATTTTTTATCGCTAAATAGTGCCAATAAAATTAAATTGATCTCTAGATAGAGGTTTTGTAAAGATATCTGCCAACTGATTTTCGGTGTCCACATGTGTGATATAGATATCTTTCTTGGCAATGTGGTCACAAAGAAAATGATGGCGAACCTCTATATGCTTGGCTCTACTATGCAATATAGGATTGTAAGATAGATTGATTGCACTAGTATTTTCACAAAAGATAGGAGAAGCATCAAAAAATATGTTGAAGTCTTGGATCATTTGCTTCATCCATAGGACATGTGCACAACAACTCTCGGCTGCAATGTATTCATCTTCGGTGGTTGATAATGCCACTGTACTTTGTTTCTTAGAGAACCAAGACACTAAGCATGGCCCTAGAATGAAGAAAGTGCCACTTGTGCACTTTCTATCAACCAAACACCCTGCGTAATCCACATCACTATATTCTCTAAGAGTAAAATCCCTTGATTTAGGATACCATAGTCAAAAATTTTGGGTTTTGGCTAAGTACCTCAAAATCCTCTTAACAGCAATAAGACGCGACTTCTTAGGGCTAGATTGAAAGCGAGTGCACAAGACAACACTAAACATAATATCAGGTCTAGAGGCAATTAAATAAAGTAAACTTCCAATCATACCTCTATAGAGCTTCTCATCTACCTTTTCACCTTCTTCATCTTTGTCAAGTTTGGCGGTGTTTGACATGGGTGTATCCATCGGCTTCATGTTCTCCATCCCAAAGTGCTTGAGTAGTTCACTTGTGTACTTGCCTTGGTTGATGAATTTTCCTTCTTTTGTTTGCTTGATTTGAAAGCCAAGGAAGAAGGTCAACTCACCCATCATGCTCATTTCAAACTCACTCTGCATAAGAGAACTAAACTCCTTGCAAAGATCAAGATTAGTCCCGCCAAAAATGATATCATCAACATAAATTAGAATTGTAAGAAAATGGTTAGAAGTGTATTTTAGGATCAAGGTAGAATCAACTTTGCCCATGACATACCCGATATCTAACAAAAAGTTCTTTAGTATCTCATACCAAGCTCGAGGTGCTTGTTTGAGTCCATAGAGAGCTTTTTGTAACAAATAAACATGATTGGGTAACTTGTCATTTTCAAAGCTCGGAGGTTGAGCAACAAATACTTCCTCCTCGATTGTACCATTCAAAAATGCACTTTTAACATCCATTTGATATAACAAGAAATTTTTGTAACTAGCAAAGGCAAGTAGCATACGAATAGATTCTAATCTAGCAACATGAGTATAAGTTTCATCAAAGTCAATACCTTCATGTTGGTTGTAACCTTGTGCTACTAACCTTGCTTTGTTTCTTACCACTTTTCCTTGCTCATCTAACTTGTTGTGGTAGACCCATTTGGTGCCAAGGATTTTTCTATCACTTGGTCTTGGCACTAGGGTCCACACACGTTTCTTCTCGAATTGCTCTAGCTCTTCTTGCATGGCTAGGATCCACTCATCATCACCAAGGGCTTCTTTGATATTCTTTGGCTCTAGTTGGGAGATGAAGGCACTATCTGCTTGTTCTTTGTTGTGAGCAGCTCGTGTCCTCACTCTCTCGAAAGGGTTGCTAATGATCAACTCCTTGGGATGATTCTTTGCAAACCGGGGAGTGGGATCCTTCTTTTCTTCTTCTTCTTCTATCACATGCTTACCTTTATTCTCGATGTTGAGATCTTTTAGGATAGGAATCAAATCATCTACAACATCATTATCAACAACATGCTTGCCAACAATAGGGTTAGCTTCAATAAACTTAACATTGATAGATTCTTCAATTTTAGACAATTCAATGTTGAATACTCTATATGCCCTGCTAGTAGTGCTATAGCCTAGGAAGAAAGCCTTATAAGATTTCGGATCAAACTTGTCAAGAGAATCCTTCGTGTTTAAAACAAAACAAGGACATCCGAAAACATGAAAGAAATCAATAGACAACTTTCTACCACGCCATAGTTCATAGGGGGTTTTCTTTAAAGAAGGATGTGTGAAAACTCGGTTTTGCACAAAGCATGACGTGCTAACAGCTTCAGCCCAAAACTTCTTAGGAGTGTCATACTCAAGAAGCATGGTCCTAGCCATCTATTGTAGCGACATGTTCTTCCTCTCTACAACCCCATTTTGTTGAGGCGTACGAGGAGAAGAGAAATTGTGTGAATAACCAGATTTTTCACAAAAATGCTCAAAAAGATCATTTTCAAATTCTCCCACATGATCACTACAGATAGAAACAATTCGGCAAGAAGCTTCATTTTCAGCCCGTTTACAAAAGCTTGAGAAAACATCAAGAGTATCGCTTTTAGAAACAAGAATGAAGGTCCAAGTATATCGAGAGAAATCATCAACAGTAACAAGACAATACTTGGAACCACGAAGTATTTGTGTTATCATTGGTCCGAATAGATCAATATGAAGAAGTTCAAGAACTCTTTTGGTACTCATGACTCCTTTAGATTTGAAGGAGGATTTGGTTTGTTTCCCTTGTGTACAAGGTTGGCATTCCTCATCGTTTTCAAAATCCAATTTGGGAAGTCCTTTAACCAAGTCCTTTTTGCTCAATTTCTTCATTTGATGCATATTCACATGACCAAACGGCGATGCCAAAGAGAAATATCAATTTTATCCACTACCAAGCATATATTTAGTATGAGATTAAGAGCATAAAGAACAATAACATAAAGATTACCATTTCTAGTTCCCTTATATATGACATTGTAGGAGAGGGAATCTAGAAGCAAGCATTCTAAAGAAGTAAACAACACAAGATATCCATTGTCACAAAGTTGACTAACACTAATCAAATTGTGATGTAGGCCATCAACAAGCAATACATTTTTAATACATAGCTCATTGCCCACATCACCCTCACCTATGACCTTACCCTTCTTGTTGTCTCCGAAGGTCACTGATCCTCCTTTCTTTTTCATGAACTTATTGAAATGGCTAATTTCTCCAGTCATATGCTTAGAGCAGCCACTATCAACAATTCATCTCTTTTTGACATGCAAGAAAGAAGGATGTCGGAACCCAACTCAAACTTTGGGATCTGTGGTTAGCTTGGGGACCCATTTCATCTTTGGGTTGGTCCCCTTAGGCTTGTAAGGACAATAGGTAGAGTAATGATCATCACATTTGCAATGGATACATACCATAGGGTTCTTAGAGCCGGAAGACTCTCCATGGAAGATAGGAGGTTCCACACTCTACTTTTTACCCTTGTGTTTGTTCTTGCTCTTACCTTTTGGAGCAATCTCATCATATCCTAAACCACTAGTACCAATTTGTTTGGTAGAGTGTTCTAGGACATCATTGAGGGATTTCTTTCCGGATAGAAACTTTTGCAATGTAGATCTTAACTTAGCATTATCATCACTAAGATTTGTAACATTAGTAGAAAGGCTAGCAAGATCATCTATAGCATGCAAAAGGTTGGCCTCAAGACAGAGGGATTTAGTAAGAAGGGAATCCTTTTCTAAAGATAAGCTAGCAATTTCATTTCTTGGCAAAACAGGCCTAGAAGATAAATCATTAACTTGAGCAAGCAACTTGGCATTTTCAGATTTAAGCACAACAATCTCTCTTTGATAAGCATATACTTCATCTCTCCTATCATCATCAATAAGCTTGAGTTCTACATTTTCAGTTTTAAGAATATCAAGCTCATTTAGGCACTTTTGGTTATCTACCTTAAGATTTCCAATATTTTTAAGATAAACACCATTTTCAACCTCTACTCCATTGTATTAAATTTCAAGGTCAAGAAACTGCCCTTTCAAGGAATCTATGCTCTCAAGATGCAATTTTTCATTTTGATCAAGAATATCAATTTTATCATAAAGATCATCAATATCTTCCCTAATCTTTTCCTTTTAGACTTGCATTTAGCAAAAGAGGATTTGCATTCATTTAACATATCAATGAGAGTTTCCTTAGATAGCTCATGCAAATTAACATTGCTTACCTCACTTACCTCACTTACATCTTCACTAGTGGAGGCCATGATGGCAAGATGGCATTCTCCATCTTCGGAGCTTGAGTAGCTTGAGGATGACTCCTCCCATGCTGCATGAGCTGCATCTTTGGATCTTCTCTCCTTCTTGTGTTTCCTCTTGTACTTGGCTTCTCTCTTATACTCCTTGTCTTTCTTGTGGCTGCTCTTGTGATGGCTCTTCTTGTCCTTTGGGAAGTCACTCTTGTAGTGGCCTTTTTGACCACACTCATATCATCTTGGAGTTGAAGAGGAGGTCTTGCTCTTGAAGTGTTTCCCCTTTGAGTAGTTTGCCTCATGCTCATTGGAACCTTCATCTTCACTTGAGGAAGGGCTGGGAGACTTCAAGGCGAGTTGTTGTTGCCAAACCATTTCTTCAATTTGTGCTTTGAAGGTTGTGTCCTTTATCTTCTTAGACTCTTTTTCTTCTCTCTTCTCTTCCTCTTCTTGCTTGTCAAGCCTAGGTTCATGGGCTTGGAGGTTACCAACCAGCTCCTCGGTTGACAACTCACTTAGCTTGTACACTTCTTCAATTGAAGTAAACTTAGGCTCCCATATCTTAGGAAGAGATCTCAAGATCTTAGAGTTATAGTACCTCTATCCATGACACTCCCAAGGGCTGCCAAACTATTCAAGATGACATTGAGCCTAGTGTACATATCAACCACTCTCTCATTCTTACCCATCTTGAAGTTCTCTAGAAGACCACCAAGCATGTAGACTTTGGCCTCCTTCACTTGCTCGGTTCCTTCATAGGTGACACACAATTTGTGCCATATCTCATGTGTGGTGTCCCAAGAAGATATCCGGTTAAACTCGGATGGAGTAAGAGCGGCGTAGATGATGCTCACAGCTTTGGTGTTGAGTTGAGCATGCTTCATTTCAGTTTTAGTCCATGTGGTGATGTCCCCTTTTGGATCTTCATATTTGAGGTGGACAATCTTCCACATTTCATAGCTCACACCTTGGAGGTAGAATTGCATACTTTTCTTCCAATAGAGAAAGTTGGTGTCATCAAAGACTGGAGGTCTCATGGAGAAGCTTCCTTCTAGGTTAAGTGAACCAAGAGCCAAATCGCCCATCTTCTCCTACTTGTTGAAGTATCTTGGAGAAGACCTGCTCTGATACCACTTGTTGGATCAATGGGCTCTAGAGAGGGGGTGAATAGAGTTTCACAAACTTCACAAAACAAATTAGAATACCAATTTATACGAAGTGCAGAAACCAAACCAATGCAACAATTTGATGTCTTAATCTAGTATTCAAAGTAAGGATAAGAGACAAGGAAGAGAAAGCACTTGGGCAGGTGGTTTAGAGTGGTTCCATGTCCTAAACTTAGGAGCAATGTCAGTCCACTACCTAGAGTGGGTTAGTCTCTAGGATTTGCAATCTTAGTACTCTTATATTCCACAATAAGATTACAAGATACAACAACCACACATCTAATGGCTTAGTACCTCAAGCAAAGATCTTCAACATGTAGAAGGAGCTTACCCACTTGAAGTCTAGGAGTCTTCAGCCATCACCATGGACTTACCCACTCCTTTCTTCAAGTCTTCTACCTTCAAGGGATTACCTATCTTCCTTGAGCGTTGCCTTGATTCTCTCCTTCACTTGGAGAGCTAGAGCACCTATCTCCTTCACTTGGAGACTTGGAGCATCTTGCCTTCTTCAACCTTGAAGAACAACAACACCTTCTCCTACACTTGGAGAAGCTTCTTCAATCTTCTTCTTCAAATAGAATGGAGGTAGGAAGATGTAGAAGGAAAGATTTACATCAATACATGGAGTATCTCTCTCACAAATGAACCTATCTCACTCATACTCATGAATTTCACTTGAAGGTAGAGAGAGAAAGGGGCTCAAAGGCTTAGAACACTCTCAACTATGCTAGCACCAAGTTTGCAATGAATGAGCATCTTGGAATGAACTCCAAGAGGGTCTATTTATAGTTGAGGGTGCCCCTTTAAGTTGTGGGACACTTGGATACGAAAATAGCCATTTTTTGTTCAAAGAAACGACTCTATTTTTGCTCAAAACACTCACCAACGGTCACATCACTTTTTTCTGCAAATTCCGTACAGCGCAATCGGTCGAGTTTCAATAAAGGTAACTCGACCGATCAAGTAAACGACAAAACCGATATTCAAATGATCGGTCGAATTTGTCCTGACAAAATTCGACCGACCATTTGAACTTGAAATGGTCAGTTACATGCTCGGTCGAGTTCTATGAAAGCACAACTCGATCGATGCAATCTTCAGAAAATTGACCAAGAATGATCGGTCGAGTTTCAAGCCAGGGAAACTCGACCGACCAAGTGCATGTAATCAATTTTCTAATTTGCATCTAAAGTGATTAGCACTTGGTGGTTTTTGTCCCAAACATTTTTCTCATCTAAGTTACAAGTCAATTCATCATTACAAGTGATTACATAGATGTTCTAAGGTCGTTTTCATAGAAATCCCAAAAAGCACACTTGTAGCCATTTTGACTTGAACTTGAGCCATTCTAGGGCTTTGGATTTTGGATCCTTTTCATGTACCTAATGCCTGGAAACTATCTTAAATGCACATATTAGATACATATGAATGGAATGGTTAAGTCATTATCAAAATATAGGTAATGTATAACCTCTAGGTCAACAGAGCATACATACTTGTAATCGGCAATCTATTCTTGTGAGAAATTGAGCAACTCTAGCATTTGCTAATCCTTTCCATTGCTACAAATTCATGTCCTATAGGCTAGCATCTCATACCCACTACACTTCCACTTTCATACACATTGGTTAGGAGATCAAAACGCTTGACGTGGGATTCAAGCCTTGTGCTTAAGCGGTAATTGTAATTTCCATTTTCCCTTCTTGTTCCTTCTTATTGCTTGTACTCTCCTTGCTACTCCTAGGGTTGGAGGTTGTGGATTGGAGAGGGTGCTATCTTCTTAGGTGGAGAAGGATCTTCTCAGTGGATAAGGGGGACTTTGGACTACTTCTAGAAGGTCTCAACGGGAAGCTACTTCAAGGAGGAAGGCTACTTCAAGGGGGAGCTTGAAGTTACTTCAAGTGAAGGCTGCGTCATAGTTGGTGAGACGAATTCGGGGTGAAGGTTGTCCAAAGGGTGAGGAAGGTATTTGTAATTTTGTGTAACATCCTAAAAAGGTAATAAAATTCAAATAATTTCAAATCCCAATTGGAAACAATTGGGTAGTGGACTGACTCCCTTAGTTTTTTCTAAGGGTGGAACCACTCTAAACACCTTCCCTCTTTCTTCTTATCTCAATTGTGGTTGCTTGAGTTGAATTATTGTTAAAATATTTATAAAACCCTATTCACCCCCCTCTAGTGTTTTTTTCATTTTGGTATCAGAGCGAGGCTTCAAGGAACTCTAACAAAGTCTTGAAGAATGGGTGACGGGGTACTCAACAACCTCAACTTGGAAAGGACACTCGTGGCTAGACATCCACCTTTTGATGGCACCAACTACACCTATTAGAAGAGGAGGATGCAATTCTATTTTCAAGGGATAAGCTGGGATCTTTGGAGAATGGTCTCAAATGCATATGATCTTCCTCAAACCGACTATGCTACATGGGATGCAAACACGGTGAGATCAACTCAATTAAATGCAAAAGCTGTAAGTATTCTTTATTGTTCAATTTCCGTAGGTGAGTTCAATAGAATTTCAAATTGTGAAACTACATATGAGATATGGCATAGAATCTCTATTACCTATGAAGGAACTGTTCAAGTTAAAAATTCCAAAATTGGCATGCTTAAACAAAAGTTTGAACAGTTTTGTATGGAACCAAATGAGTCTATTAGTGAAATGTATGCAAAGTTTTCTTCTATTTTTAATGGGTGAATGTATTAGGTAAAGCTATTAGTGAAGAGGATCAAGTATCAAAGATTCTTAGGTGCTTGCCTCCAAAGTACAAACCAAAGGTGATGGCAATTGAAGAAGCCAATGACCTCACCCGGCTAAGGATGGAACAACTCATTGGCAACTTAGAAGCAAATGAGGCAACCTTGGAGGAGGAAGAAAGACGAGAGCGTGAACTTCAAGAAGGGAGAAAGAAGGACATTGCATTCAAAGCATCAACCAAGATTAGCCATGACACAAGTGAAGATGATAGTAAAGAAGAAACTCTCATTGTAAATGATAAGCAGTATAAAAGTTTTAAAACTAACAAAACTTCTAGTGTTTCTTCTTCCAGGTGCTTTGAATGTGGAAAAAAGGGACATTTAAAAGGTGATTGTCCAAAACTTAAGAAGGGTAAGAAATCATCTCACAAGAAGAAAGAAAGAGCATATAAAGTTGCATGGGATGATTCAAGTGATGATAGTGAAGATGGAGAAAAAGAAGTAGAGTGTCTTATAGCTACAACAAATGAAGAAGAAGAAGAAGAGGTAAGCCTTTTTGATTTTCCAAAAGAAGATCTAATTTCTAGTCTTCAAGATACACATGAGAAATATGTTGATTGCAAAAAGAAACTAAAGAAAGCTACTAAAACTAATGAGGATTTGTATGCTAAATTAAATAATCTTTCTTTTGAAAAGGACATTATTGTTTCTCAAAATCTTACCTTAAAATCATCTTTAAATGATTGCAATATGAAGTTGCTTACTTTAGAAACAAATCATGATCTTCTTTCTCAAGAAAAGGTTGATTTGCTTGCAAAACTGCATAATTTTCAGACTCAACCTATCATATGTAATCATCTAGATTATGATGCTATTGTTAAAGAAAAAGATGCTTTATCATCTAATATAGATCAAGCAAAGTTAGATATCAAAAAGAAAATGCACTACTACAGAAATGGCTTATAACGTCACTTTTGTTGGTGTCGGTTGTAATAAAAAACTGACACCTAAACCATACAACGTCGGTTTTTAAAATAAGCCGACATCAATCTATGAAGGGCGACCAGACACGGGTACTGCTTTTATTCAATGTCGGTTCCTTAATAAGAAACTGACACCTAAAATTAACCGCCAAAACCAAAATTTCCAGCGAAAAAAATTGCCTCCAAAAATTGACATACAACGTTGGTTTTTAAGGGAGGAACCGACAACTAAAGGTTTTCTGCGAGACAGAAATTTGCTCAATTTTGGTCGTCGGTTTTGTGACAATAACTGACGTCGTTGTGTTTTCGCGCGGATAACCGCGAAAATTTTCACCTCCCTTTAGTGTCGGTTGTTTGTTGAAAACTGACACTTAAAGGTTTTAGTGTCAGTTTTTGTTAGAAACCGACACCGAATGTTAACTTAAATCACGCGAGCGAGCCCGACTCTTCCCCTTTCTCTGTTTCATTCATTCTCATGCTACCAGGGTTTGGTCCGACGATTTCTCCCTCCGGCCATGCGCTACTCCGCTCGGTTGTTGGTCCTCTGCCCACCTCCGGCGCCACTTACCCTATGCCCCCAGCTCGCTACTCTGGCGGCCTTCTCCTCCAGCTCCGGCGGCCTTCTCCTCCAGCTCTGGTGGCCTTCTCCTCCTGCTTCGGCAGCCCTCTCTCCCTGCACCGCCGCCGCTGCTCGTTGCAGCTGCTCGCCATGGTCGCCGCCTCCGTCTCCACGCTGCTACCAATAGTAGGCCCTCCTTTCTTCATCACTGGTTCTCTTGCTCTTCTTCTTCCTTCTCCCTCTCCTTACCAACAGCAACCACGGCCGTGTGGGCTGGCACGGCCGTGGCTGTGTTGGCTGACCACACAGCCATGCTACCCAACACGGCCGTGTGGTTGGCCAACACAGCCACGGCCGTGTCAGCCCACACGACCGTGGTTGCTGTTGGTAAGGAGGGAGAAGGAAGAACAAGAGGGTATATATTCAAATGAAATCAATTATGAATTTGTGATTAAATCAATTATATGATGAAATCCCTATTGCATGATGAAACCCTAACATCTGGATGAGTCTATTGCATGATGAAACCCTAACATCTACATGAATCCCTATTGCATAATGAAACCCTAACATCTACATACTCTATATGATACCTAAAATTGTGATGAAACCCTAACATCAATTGTGATGAAACTAGGATTGTAGGTATTGGAATGACAACATACATGTATTTGTTGGCCTAGAAACCCGCCCAAGATTTACTCATTAGGAGTATAAATTTTAGATGGTCCCCGGTTTGGGACTGTTATTGAACACCTAATCTGACTTAGGATATTTTGTTTGATTTAAACATGATTGGGCATTATTACATGTTTGAAACTATTGAATTCTTGATTTATTATTTAATAATGCTCTAATTGTGAGTGATGCAATGTAAGTGAGCAAATACATGGAGTGGATATGTACTCATTAGCCTAGAACCCCGTCCAAGATTTACTCATTAGGAGTAAATCTTGGATAGTTCCCGGTTTGGGACTGTTCTTGAACACCTAATCTCACTTAGGATGTAAGTGTATAATGTGTATTGGGTTTTTAAGAAAATTTCGGTAGCATTTCCCCGTTTGTTCTCTAAGTACATATGTACTTGGAGAACAGCGGGGAAATGCTGCCGAAAGTTTCTCGAAAACCCAATACACATTATACACTTACTAGTGAGATTAGCTGTTTAAGAATGGGATAGGTGGTACACATTTATATATATAAGAATGACATCACATATATTTGTTGGCCTAAAGTTTTAACCATGCAAAACTCTAATTTGTTAACCCTAGACCCTAATCTTGTTGTAATATATATTTGTTTTCTCTTTGATCATAGAATGGATAGATCATGGATGTCCATTCGCAATCGTTGCACCCCAGAGTTTATTTCTGGTCTTGACCAGTTTATTAGATTTTCCGAGGAACATAGGAAACAACCTGGAGATAGGTTCTACTGTCCATGTAGGCATTGCGGTAACAACTTGAAAGTCAGCAGTGGTGACAAAATCAAAAGTCATGTCATGCGCAACGAGATTATACAAGGCCATACAGAATGGCACTGGCATGGAGAGATTTCAAACCCGAAACCAGTGAATGTCGATAGCAGTGCTTGTGTGGAAGAAGAAATTGCCTACAATGACGTAGATGTGAATGAACCAGTTCCACTAGACATCTTTGATGTGATGCTGGATAGTTGTGGGGTAGAGCACACCGATCCACCTCCCATTTTTAGAAACATTGTGCATGACGCTGAGATACCGTTATACACAAGTTGTACTAAGTTTACGAAGCTTAGCGCTGTGTTGAGATTGTATAAGCTGAAAGCTAACAATAGATGGAGTGACAAAAGCTTCACGTCATTGTTGTCTTTGTTGAAAGAAATGCTTCCTGAAGGAAACGAGCTGCCAATCTCAACATACCAGGTAAAGAAATTGTTGTGCCCAATGGGAATGGATGCCAAGAAGATACACGCATGCCTGAATGATTGTGTATTATTTCAAAAGGACTATGCGGATTTGAAAGATTGTCCAAAATGTGGTGTGTCACGGTATAAATTGACGACTTTAGGGGAGTCCAAAACTGGTTCTCCTGCCAAGGTGATGTGGTATCTACCTATAATATCACAGTTTCAACGCTTGTTTGCCAATCCGATAGATGCAAAGAATTTGAGGTGGCATGCAGATGTTAAGAAAAATAATGATGGGATCCTACGACATGCGTCTGATTCCCCATAGTGGAAGAAGATTGATCTATTGTACCCTGAATTTGGTGAAGAAGTCAGGAATCTAAGACTTGGGCTTTGTACATACGGGATGAATCCGTACGGGACATTGAGTAGCCAACATAGCACTTGGCCAGTCATGCTTGTTATATACAATCTTCCTCCCTGGCTGTGTATGAAAAATAAGTACGTAATGTTGTCGTTGTTGATATCGGGCCCTAAACAACCTGGAAATGACATAGATGTTTATCTTGAACCTCTGATTGATGACTTAAAGAGACTCTGGGGTGAAGGTGTGATGACCTATGATGCTTCACGAAGAGAGACATTTCGTTTGCATGCTATGTTGTTTTGCACTATTAATGACTTTCCAGCATATGGGAATTTGTCTGGATATAGTGTCAAAGGAGCTAAAGCGTGTCCTATATGTGAAGAGAACACTGATTCAACAAGACTAAGACATGGCGGTAAGACTGTATATCTCGGTCATTGAAGGTTTCTTACAAAATTCCATCTGTATCGTAGGAAGCGCAAAGCATTCAATGGATTGAATGAGGAACGGAGTGCACCTAAACCTATACCAGGGGAGGTTGTTTATGAAAGAGTAAAAGACATTGTCAATGAATTTGGTAAGAGATCACAATGTACTATGGCCACATAGAGTGACAAATGTTTATTCAAGAAGAAGTCAATATTTTGGGATCTTCCTTATTGGAGTTCTTTGACAATCAGGCATTGTATCGATGTCATGCACGTTGAGAAAAATGCTTGTGATAGTGTCATTGGTACTTTGTTGAATATACCAGGTAAGACTAAAGATGGGATAAAATCCAGACTGGACCTACGTGAAATGAGAATAAGGTCAGAATTAATAGAATTTCGTGAAATGGAAAATCGGAGAACATACTTACCTCCCGCTTGTTAAACATTGTCTAGAAAGGAGAAGAAAGCTTTTTGTGAATGTTTGGTAAATGTTAAGGTGCCACAGGGTTACTCATCCAACATTTGTAGATTGGTATCAATGAAAGATCTGAAGTTGATAGGTCTTAAATCTTATGATTGTCACACTCTAATGCAACAAATATTGCCTGTGGCAATTAGATCTATATTGCCGAAGCATGTAAGGTTTGCAATCACCAGACTTCGTTTCTTTTTTAATAGTCTGTGCAGCAAAGTTATTGACCCTGATACTCTCGATAAATTGAAAAGAGAAGTGGTTGTTACCCTATGTCAGCTTGAGATGTATTTTCCTCCATCGTTCTTTGATGTCATGGTACATCTTGTTGTCTACTTGACTAGGGAAGTGAAAATGTTGGGACCAGTTTTCTTGCAATTTGGCAAAAGAATTTTGGGATCACGTGTGAAAGTAATCAGCCGTGAGCAGTTGGAACAAGGTCACTTGTATATTTTACACAACATGGATGAAGTGAACATTTATATCGAGGAACATACCAATTTCATCAAGAGACAGTATCCTCGAGCCAATACAATGTGGCTTGCTAGAGAGCATAACAAGACATTTATTTAGTGGTTTGAAGATAAAGTCTTACATCAACTATCTCAAACACCAGGTGATATTACTGAAACTATCAAATGCCTCGCCTTTAAACCAAAATTGACTGTTATGTCTTATGAAGGGTATGACATTAATGGATTCACATATTACACAAAGTGCCAAGATGATAAGAGTGACGTCCAAAATAGTGGGGTCACCCTTCAAGCATCGATTATGTTTTTTGCAAGTGCAAAGGATAAGAGTCCACGTTAAGCTAAAATGTCATATTACGGTGTCATTGAAGACATATGGGAGTTTGACTACATAGATTTTAGAATTCCGCTCTTCAAATGTAATTGGGTTGATAACACTAAAGGAGTTATAGTGGATGAATTGGGTTTCACTTTAGTGAACTTTGAAAAGATTGGCGAGAAGGGTGAACCATTCATATTGGCATCACAGGCGAAACAAGTATTTTATATCGATGATCCTGCAAATGATAAATGGTCGGTTGTTCTTCATGGTAAAAGACAGTTCATTGAAGATCCTATAGATGAAGAACAGTACTATGATAAGTATGATGACTCCAGTCCATTCTCAGTTGGGTTGCCAACACCAGCAAATATTGAAGCTAATGATGACTTGTATGTGCGCGGAGATCACAATGAAGGATTGTTAATTGATAAAAGATCGCAATATTAGAGGCATGTTTATATTTTTTATATGTTTTATTTTTCTGAATATGTGAACTTTACAATGTGAATGTGAACTTTACAATGTAAATTTTACAATGTGAATTACTTTATAATGTGAACTTTACAATGTGAATGTGAACTTTACAATGTGAATTACTTTACAATGTGAATGTGAACTTTACAATGTGAATTTTACAATGTGAATTACTTTATAATGTGAACTTTACAATGTGAATTACTTTACAATGTGATTGTGAACTTTACAATGTGAGCTTTACAATTGGAATTACTTTACAATGTGAACTTTACAATGTGAATGTGAATTTTCAGATGGCTGAGCATTCTCCTGATGACCGTGCTGATGATTACTGTGAGGGTGAGGACATCAATGTGCCGCCTCACAATGTAAGTTTTAAAAATATATCATATATTTATATCTATATGTCCATTTATAGTTATATCTTGTAAATGTGTTTATTTTGTCAAATTTTAGGTTTATGATTCACATGTACCATCTGAAGCACTTGAGGCACTTGATCAGCAGCACCAAAAAGTTGACAAGAGAAGGGGCATCACTATGATGAAGAAGTTAATAGCGCAAAAGGGCAATGGACCCAAACTTGTTGTGGATTTTGATAATGCAGGAAATGCATCTGGTGTGAATCGCAATTCGTTTGTTTCATATCTTGGGTATGTTACTCGTAACCATTGCGGTTGTAAGATAGATTCTTGGCATAAAGTTTCTAAGGAGAAGAAAGACATAATATGGAAGGATCTATGCATGAGTTATTATTAATTTGCAATTCTATTTTGTAGATTACTAATTTTTTGGATATTAGTTAATAGCAATTCTATTTTGCAGAGTATATTTTAATTGGATGAAAAGCTGCATCGTAAATGCGTGATGCAACGCTGTGGGAGAGTCCTAAGGAACTATAGGACAAATATCACCCGAGAATACATAAAAGAAGCTGACAAGAGGAAGAAGACAGCCACTGAACAGTGGAACTTCCTGGACAAATAAGAATGGGACGCGTTTGTTGCTTCAAGACAAACTGATGAATTCAAGGTATTAGGCGTCAGTCTCAATCTCATTAATTAATATATTTTGTATTCACCTATTCAAGATTAACATTTAGTGTTACTAACCAAATCATTAATGTGCGTACTAACTAGGCCCTCAATGAGGCACAAAAATCAATGTGTGCACTGAATGTGCATGACCACACAATGGGTCCAAAGGGGTATGCAGGCATTTGCTAAAGACTACAGTCTGAGGCTACTTCTCAATCTGCTGCTACTCAGGAGTCCTCTACTATAGGTAGCACACCTCTGCCTCGCCATGATGTCTGGATAGCTGGGAGGCAAAATAAGAAGGGAGAAATAATGAAGGCTGCAACTGCTAAGGCGGCTGCAAAAATGGTAAAATACAACTCTTACAGCAATCGTTTGAATATTTATTATTTTTGGTGTTTACTTAATTACAAATTTTTGTTTTGGCGATTAGCGGGAGCTGCATGAGCTGAGGAAACAAGGAAAGTTCATCCCTGAGGGCACAAGGGATGAATTGACAGTTGCTCTGGGTAACCCAGAGCATCCTGGACGTGTTAGGGCTGCAGGCGCTGGTGTGGGCATCAAAGCTTTTTTTGGGCCATCCCAGCGCAAACATGTCCCAAAAGCGGGACTTTCACAAGAAGAGGTAACATATTCTTTCTTTATAATGTTATTGTAAAAGAGAATTCAATAATTAGAATTTGACGTTTCTTTTATCCATGTATAGGTAGATAAGCTATTTGATAGGAAACTCGAAGAAGCAATGAAAAAGTGGCAGGCATCTCAGACTGCCACTTACCAGACAATACCTACTGCAGGCTCTACTCCTACTGCAGAGGTTGGGAGTAATCCTGTAGACCCACCACCTAGCACATCCGTTGTAAGTATTTTTATGACATAGTAACTAGTTTTTTAATTCAAGATGATATGTTTTTAAGATGATATGTATATATGAAATTGTATTCGTTTCAAAAAAAGATGATATGTATATATGTATATAACATTCTTTACACAAAAATTTGTAGGGGTTGAAGTCATGCCATCTAAAAAGTAATGAATATGTCGTTGCAGAGGCGTCGACTTACCCATCCCTACCATGGGAAATGTTTCACGGGTCTCTATTACCAGCTGGTTGGATTCGTGTGAGCCCGGTACATATATTCCCCAAGTGGGTGGATCTTCCATTGCCATATGCCCACCCAGATTGTGAAACGCTTGGTGAGGCAGAAGGCGGAGTCATATTGTGGCTAAAAGCGGATGTCCTCTTTACTGAAACTGTATGATAAATTTACATTACGTTAAATTGTTAGTGTGTGTATATGATGTCAGTTGATCTGAAATTATATATATATATATATATAGGTTAAAAAGAAGACACCCGTAGCAATTAGGCCTCCACTTCCATCTCCTACATTACCCAGTTGGGTTCCACAGGACCTACCTGTCCCGTTAGGTCCTAACTGTAGGGGTATGGCAATATGGTTAGGCGAACATGATATAAATTTCCCTATAACTATTTCTATAAATTCAGATGCTGCAGGTCAATCATACGAAAGCAAACTATTTATACAAGATATTTTGGAGTTGTTTCGATATGATTGGCTAAATACATCTGTGATAGAGCTATGAATAAGGTGAGATCTTCTTTATACATCCATATACCTTGTGTAGGATTTGGTGATCTGGTTTCTTATTTATTAATGCATGCATAATTAATACATATTTTGCAGCTACTTAGACAAGATATGTACAAATTTTGCATTCAAACATGTAGGATTTTTTATTCCATCTTTGATTAGTCTAGTAGATAAAGACTCTACGTCAGTTCAACAATACTGTTGTGAGGCTTTTACAAATTTTGCTCAGAATAAGAAGACGGTGATAATGGCTCCATTCAATGTAGAGTAAGTTTACTTTGCTTATTATAATTTAGACTTAAGAAAATTACATTTTTATTGTGGATTTTGAGTTATTAATTTTTAACTTTTTTACCTCTAGTGGTAGGAATTGGGAGTTACTAGTTATTGTCCCCGAGACGTTCACTGTCTATTATCTAGATCCTAAGGGGAGTAAATTGAATACAAAATATGGACACATAATGAAAATGGCATTATTCCGGTGAGAAATATTTCGTTTTCATATCTGTTAACATATGTTATTACATCACTATTTAATTATGCAATGTTCTGTGTTACATTAACATGTAGGGGTTTTGATGAGTTCAAAAAGGTTGGAGGAAAGGTCCCCATGGAAAAGAACCAGCCAATAATTTGGAAGAACGTGAAAGTAAGTTCCCGACTGCAATATATGTATATATTATTTATGTGAACAATGCTTAATTAGTTGTATTTTTTAATATTTTGTATGTTTGAATTTATAGTGTGTTACACAAGACAACGGATGGGCATGTGCATACTATGTGATGCAATATATGCACATGATTATCAAATATGCCGCAATGAAAATCGATTGTATTGTTGAGGTATTATATATATAGTCTCATTAGATAATATGAAATATATTAATCTTATTTATAGATCATTAATTATATATATACATCATTCTCTTTACAGGTGTTTAAAACTGACCCCACTACAGGAACAGACTTACCAGATGTACATGCTCCCTATACGACGAGAGAATTAAATGAAGTAAGAGAAGATTGGGCAACAGCCATACAAGTAGCGGGGGTTTTAAAATATAATTGGGATGTTGATAGCTAATAATGACTAAAGAATGATATTTTGTAAATGAATTTCTGAATTATAATATATGTGTGAATGTTTCTACATGTCTGGATGTTTCTACATGTGTCTGAGTGAAAATGAATGAAACTATTGGTTACTATATGAATGTTTCTACATGTGTGAATGTGAAAATGAATGGAACTACAGATTGCTAGCTACATGAATGTTTCTAAATGTGTGAAAATCAAATGGAGCTGCAGGTTGCATTGCTAAATGTGTGAATATTTTTGTTGTTAATTTTGCAGGTTTGTGGCCTGTTGTTGGCTGATATCAATGGATATCGTAAAACCTGCAGTTCATAACTAAACTGTAGGTTTCTCATCCTGCGATCAGCCACAGCAGGTCTGCAAACTGACAAAAAAAACAATAGGCGTCGGTTATTTGTATAAAACCGACACACATAGTTACAGTGTCGGTTTCCCTACTCATAACCGACGTCTATTTTCTTAACAACACGGCCGTGCTGCCAGCACGGTCGTGGCACCTGACCAGACAACCCATAGTTACAGTGTCGGTTTCCCTACTCGTAACCGTCGTCTATTTCCTTAACACCACGGCCGTGCTGGGAGTGATATGGCGTTGGTTTCTTATCTAATAACTGACGCTGATAGTGCCCAAGATGGCGCCCTTTCGGTGGCGTGAAGGTATATGGCGTCAGTTTCTTATCTAATAACTGACGCCTATAGTCCCCTGATGGCGCATTTTCGGTGGCGCGCGAAGGGTTTTGGCGTTGGTTTTGGAACCGACGTGTAATGGTTGAGCTTTTAGTGTCGCCCACATAGGTGTCGCTTAGAAACCGACACTAAAGGCCTTAAATAACCGACACTAAAGATCAGTTATGTACTAGTGATGGATGAGATTACCAAGTTATAAAGAGAAATTAATAGCTTGAGAAACAATGATGTTATTGATAAAATTTTGAATAATTCTCCTAGTTATAATGGAAGGAGAGGTTTAGGATATGTTTCAAAAGGGAAATCCTATCAACCTAAACCTAGAAGAACACAAGAACCCAAGGCCAAGATTATGTATGTACCCAAGAACAACTCAACTCCTAAAAAGAGAAATGAGATTGACTGCATTAGTTGTCACTATTGCTTGTGTCTTGGTCACTACTCTTTTTTATTCCCATATAAGAAAAGGAATGATGATCTAGTTTAGGTTCCTAAAACTTAGAGAATTGAATTTGATTAGTTGATATTTGACCTAAAACGTTTCTTTGACATTCAAATGTCTTATCTCAACAAAAATGAGCTTCAACTTTTATATTCTCACAAAGTTGTATTACCTTTTGCTTGCAAATAATTACTGAAAAACAATACAGAAACATACTCGGTCGAGAAAATCTTTGACTGAGACACTGTAGGTCGAGAAGTCATCGACCGAGCAGGTTACTATTTTTAAGCTTGCAAAAATCTGATAAAACATGTACAAATAGCAGAATACTCGGTCGAGAAAATCCTCGACCGAGGTAAAATTTGATCGAAGAAAAGTTCGAACGAACCAAGTTTTTTTGAACTTGTTTAATTGATCCAGTTTGCTATTAATGATTGATTTAATTTGCAAAACAAGAATGAATCTTGTAGACAATTCTTTAAACATATTGATAAACTTGCATCATGACTTATTAAATATACTTTGATTATAACACTCTTATTAAACTTGTTACAAAATATGTTGATTAAAAATGTATACTTTTTACAAACTAAAATTGGACATGCCTTCTTGCAAAAATGAATCAATACAGATATATCATAGATTTCAAGTTCATTTTTTGCTATAATCTCCTACATGGTTTGGCTTAAAACTGAAAATTATGAACCATATTGATTACTACTTTATAATAATCCACATGCTTTGTCCTAAGTATTCCTTGGTTTATCTATATAGAAATCATGTGTCTTGAAATTTGCCTTTAAATGATCATGATCATTGTAATCATGGATATGCCTTTACTGTTTCATCATCATTGTCTTTCATCTTCTACTTGGTTTGCTTAAAATAATCTTTAATCTATATGTATAAAAATCATGAATTGATATCGTTTTCAAAATAATCATAGTGATTCAGCTCATTACACAGAAAGATAATGTTATCATTGAAAATACAATTTTTGCATCAAGATAAATCTCTATGGCACAAATGCATCTTGACATATTAGTTAAATGATTATCTTGTGCTTAGCTTATGGAAATGATATTCTTGTTATACATGAATAATACTCTGTAAGTTATGTTTCAAATATTCAATCAAGTAGATCATTGTAAATGCTTAAATTGGAAATTTGTCGAAATTGCCTCTTGGTTGAAATCAAGTTTGACCAAGGGGCGCCCAGGTCAAAGTCAAGGTTGACCTAAAATAAGCTTGACAAAATGCTTAATTGTAAATCATTTCCTTGCACACAATCTTAGTATATTGAAAATAAGATTTTAGTGCATAGCTCTCATAAAAGGTTAACTTATTATGATCTAATGCTTATTGTGACCTTAGAACCCTTAAATTATCTTGATTATAAGATTAAGGGGGAGCTCACAAAAACTATATTGACTATAAGATTAAGAAGGAGCTCACAAAACTTTGTAAACATCATAAAGAAAATTTGAAACTAGTTATGACCTTAGTATCTTTAAAGTAATCTTGGAGCCTACAATATTTATGAATATAATGGAATTCTCTAAACAAATTAGGGATTAACATCCCATGCATTTGGTTAGAGATACGTTCATTGATTCTACTATAATCTTAAAAGAATCTCATATCATTTCATGGCTTAACATCCCTTGTAAATGGTTGAGAAACTATTAAATATACTCATGAACTTAAAGGATTCTCATGTCATTTTCAGGGCTTAACATCCCTTGTAAAATGGATGAGAAAGCAAAACACATATGCCATGAATCAAAAAGGATCTCATGTCATTTCAAGGCTTAACATCCTTTGCAAATGATTGAGAAGTAAATTGTGGCTAAATTTGACATAAGTGATTTGCTTTGAGTATCAAATTGTCAAATTAAGGGGAGTAATAAAAGTCATACTTAATGATTATCTTGGTTATTTTTTTGAAATGACAAAGGGGGAGAAATAATATAAAACCAAAAATATAAAATAAAATGAGTTTCACGATCTTTCGGCCAACACACACTTGCAAACAAAAGAATGGCCAACACACACTTGCAAACAAGAGAATGGCTACATAAGGTAAACTTCAGGTATGAAACTCATATGATTTATATTTCTTTATTTTATATTTTGGAAATGGTTGTCATCTTCAAAAAGGGGGAGATTGTTGGCTAAATGGACATCATCAAAATCCCTTCGTTTTGAAAATGATAAACATTTCATTCTTGTGGATCTAACGTGCTATTTGAGTGTTGCAGGAACAAGGTGGATGACAAACCTTTGGAAGATCTATATGCTCAAAATGCTTTATTTAATGATTGTAATCAAATGTAAAAACTTATACAAGTATATAATGTACAAGTACTTACATATCATGTAAATCAAGCGTTTAGATCTTCCCTAGCCATTCACAACACTTAGATAGGTCATTCCCTATAATAGTGTCACATATGCACACTCATACACACACTTAGTATTCATCCAGAACCACCAAAGCAGAGATACTCTTGGTCGAACTCTTTGTCGATCGAGACAAGCTCGGTCGAACAACTTCTCGACTGAGGGTCTCCCGGGTTATTTCTTCTAATAGGTTCTATAGCCATTAGACACAGTAGACAAGGTAGTTGGGAGTTGGAATTGAACATTATATACACTTGCTCCAGACCATCCCTCGGTCGACAAAAACTTCGACTGATGGACTCTCGGTCGACAAACTTCTCGACCGAGAAGAGTTCTGTCTGCACTTTTTAGAACTAATCAACTAGTTGTACAAATGCAATTAGTGGACAACTAATGACTAGTTGAGCACTAAGAACCCCCTAGAAAGTGTCTAGAACGTCCTTAAGCACTCATAGGCCATTACTATAAATACGACATGCCTCAGGACACCTAAACACACTTGTGCAACACTTGAGTATACATACTTGCAATCGACAATCTATTCTTGTGAGCAATTGAGCAACTCTAGCATTTGCTAATCCTTTCCATTGCTATAAATTCGTATCCTATAGGCTTGCATCTCCTACCCACTGCACTTCCACTTCCATACAAATTGGTTAGGAGATCAAAACGCTTGACTTAGGATTCAAGCCTTGCACTTAAGCGGTAATTGTAATTTCCATTTTCCCTTCTTGTTCCTTCTTATTGCTTGTACTCTCCTTGCTACTCCTAGGGTTGGAGGCTGCGGATTGGAGAGGGTGCTATCTTCTCAGGAGAGAAGGATCTTCTCGGGTATAGAAGGATCTTCTCGCTGGAGAAGGAGGACTTTGGAATACTTCTAGAAGGTATCAACGGGAAGCTACTTCAAGGAGGAAGGCTACTTCAAGGGGGGTTTGAAGTTACTTCAAGTAAAGGCTGCTTCATAGTTGGTGAGACAAATTCGGGGTGAAGGTTGTCCAAAGGTTGAGGAAGGTATTTGTAATTTTTTGTAACATCCTAAAAGGTAATAAAATTCAAATACTTTCAAATCCTAATTGGAAACAATTGGGCAATGGACTGACTCCCTTAGTTTTTGCTAAGGGTGGAACCACTCTAAACACCTTGCCTCTTTCTTCTTATCTCAATTATGGTTGCTTGGGTTGAATTATTGTTAAAATATTTATAAAACCCTATTCAACCCCCCCTCTAGTGTTTTTTTCAGATGGCTATGGTCATGCCTCATACATCTGATGTGATTGAGGACAACTGCTATTATGACCGCATCTGAGCTTAATTGGTAAACTAGGGTTTACCTGGATGATTATATGCTTCATTAGATTGATCATTGTTTAAATATAATTAATGATGATAATTAAATTATTATGTTTTAAACCTAGTAATAAAGTTAAGTGTTCTATTGTTTGAGAAATTAGGGTTTGAGAAATATAAACCCTAGTTGGCTGAAATTAGGGTTTTGATTGTAATGAGTATGGAATTTGATCACGATAGTAGTATGGTAAATAATTTGTCATATTTTCTATATAATTTATATTAAATTAAAATTTGGATATAATATGTATAACTCAATCTTGCATTTTTGTGAAAAATTTCAGAATTTTTGGATGTTCTTTGAAAGTCATTCTCGGTCGAGATATACTTCAACCGACCATGCTGACAAAATGTTGTTTAGCAGTATATTGTTTGATTTTTTATTATTTATTGGTAACTCCAAATGATATTAAATTTTAACTTGAGATCTAAAACTAAATAATAAACAACATATAAAAGTTTCATAATTTTGTATGCGTTTAGACCTTATTAGTAGACGAATTACAGTAACTAGCATTTCTGCAGAATTCTAGAAAGTTGTACATTATTCGATTTTTAATTATTTAATGGAAGCTTGTAATCATCTAAAATTTTAAGTGAAGCTTATTAACTCAATTATACATAAAATTCTAAATTATCATAATTTTTGGAGAAGTTTTGATCTCTAAAATACACGAATTACAGAAACTTTTTCATGACAGAAAAATCTGTTGAAATAAGAAAAAGTATAGTGAGGGGTCAATGTGTAATTGACCCAAGCAGCTCAATTTATCTATATGGTCAACCTAACACACTAGAAGATCTCATAATTCAGGATTCATTCCAGAGAAACAAAATCCTAGAGAGAAAGGGAGAGTTACGGTTTGAGAGGAGAAATTGATGGAGATGCTGACCTAGGGTTTTGCGGTCTGAGGAATGATGAAATCATATAAGTTTAGATTCTTTGGATATAGTTTCATGGTGAATCTTCTCTCACATGTCAAAATTCTGTCCCTACTCTGATTTGATCCAAAATGGTATCAAAACTTCCCCTTTTCTCACTCTTTCTTCATAATCCCTCATTTTTAGGGTTTCCGAGTTGAAAGGAAGAAGAATTGGGTGAATTGCTAGGGATTTGATATGGATTCAAGATTTTTAGATATGAGATATATTTTTAAGGTGTTTTCACACCTTAGGGTGAGTGGGAACTTCCTTTAAACAGTATATTATATGAAAATTGGTTAATTCATCCATAATCTTTAATTGCTAGTATGCAACTACAACCCTGAATTTGTCTATTTATTCTAAGTTGTTGCAAAATGATATGAAATGGATTCTTCCCCTATTTGGATGAGGTTCAAATGATAAAATCATATTAGAAATATATACAATACATCCTAATGTGAATTCCCTAAGTATTCACAGAGGTTATAAGAGAACTGAAATATAAGGAATTTGTCTATGACTGAAATTTGTTGTACAAGTAAATAGAGAAAATTGCTTATCTAGATCCCCTTGGTTATGAATGATTGTTTATCTAAATTCATAGTACATATATTTCAGATACTATCTTGATTCGTTTAAAGTGGATAGTGTTTCTTTGATATCTCAGTAAAGAGGGTGAAACCCTAGATGCGAGGAAAGTTGGATATTTGCAAATAGATATCGTGAAATCCATTTGAAGGGATTTTCTTGACATGATAGAATTTATTTATTCAATATTATTATTGATGCATGATATCCTAGTGAATGGCATGGAAATCCAATTTCAACTCAATTCCAAGGTTTCATACATATATTGATTTTATATGATTTGTTGATAGTAGTCTTTATTCAATGAATGTTTATGTCGCATGAAATCTTTATGGGAGCCATGTGAATAAGTTGTTGCTTAGTGAGAGGTGACAAGATGTGTGATGGCCTTGTGAGCCATGAGAATACGTGTACAACCAGTTAAATGAATACCTTGGTCTAAGGACCTAGAGGTAATGGTTACCTGTTACAGAGGTAACAATGTTATGTGATGATCTAAGGGGTTGTGATCCCAGGTATCATGTGTTTTAAAGATTTGAAAAGTACGTGATAGATGTATTTCACCTTTCTTTGTAGCATTTATGGTGATTAAATGAAACCCTAAGGGTAGGGTGTTTAATGAATCCAGTATTTTGATATCAATGTTCTCAGTATGAGATGTGGTGATACTTAACAGTTCAATAGCATGATTCTAGTGTATAAAGTGCCAAGTTGACATGTATTCTATTTATTTAAGAATTATAGTCTGCCAGTATGAATAGTACGTTGATTACTCAATATATTACAATATTGTGAATATATTGCTCTGCCAAGTTTAGAATGATATACATATTGTGTTATAAACTTCAAATAAATAGACGTGGCGCCATAGAGATACCATAGTCAAGTATGAGTAAGAGAAATGTACAATGTAGAAAGAGTTTTCTAGGAATAATAAAACAATCGATTTAAGGGCTCTGACACCGTAGAATGCCTTTGAGAGGTCTGCACCTTAGGGATGAAACGACCTAACCCTGACATCGTCCAATATAGGAGGGTCGGAACGCACCCACAAAGCGTGCGAGGAGACGAAGCCCTTGAGAAAGTCTCCTAAGAGAAGATTGGTTACCCAACATGAATCGGACGTCCCAGTGGTAACCCAGAGGTACCCACAGAGCATACCAATTTGAGGCCCACAGAGTGTCTTGGACCCTCTTCCTGTGTACTCAGCCTAGAGGAGGAGTCCAGTTTACGGCACCATAGGAGTGCCAAGACCAGAGAGCCAGTTTTCCTGTAGCAGACCAGGACAGCAGTAGGGGTGTAAACGGTGTAGGTACGGTGCAGGTCTGGCCATACCCATACCCATACCCATCTAATTTAGCGGGTCCAGTTCTAGTTTTAGACCTGCATAATGTAAAACATGGACCCGCACCATACCCGTACCCGCAATAATAGCGGGTATGCGGGTAAGCGGTTCTATACAACATCATATTGTTTATGTAAGAGCAATGACTATGTTATATATATTTAACACAACAAGATATTGTTATCATATAGTATATTAACATGTAATAGTTATATTAGACAATGTTATATTCTATACAATAAAATTAATTGAGTAATTGTTTACATATTTGTAGTCATGATCATAACATTTAATTTATGTAGAAAGTAATGTAGATTAGTATTAGTAGACATTTTGATTTTAAGTTTACGTATGCTGTTTGTTATTGTAACTAGAATAGCTAATTCTTAGTTATATGACTAGTCTCAACCTTAGAGTATGATATAATATCAATAATTATATTAATTAGACTAGTAAAGTATGATATATAACATATTATTTTAGTAGTTACTTATGTATAATAGGTACACGGGTCTAGCGGGTCTGGGCCCAAGAATACCCATAATTGGACCCGCTTATATGCGGGTCCAAGGGTATACGGGTCCAAGGGTATGCGGGTATGAAAAATTAGACATGTGACGGGTTTTTTAAGGGTCCGAATTTGCAGGTCTGTGGGTCTACCCGTACCCATTTACAACCCTAGACAGCAGTCAGACTTCGCTAATCTCGGGGTATCTGATGTGGCTTTTGAATGCACTAACAAATTCACTCGGGGTTTATATCCCCGAGCTTTTACCAAAACCAAGTGCAACAATACCACCCGCAAGCGGACGAATCTTATCGCAGTATAGTTTAGGATCGAACCCAAAGGACAACGTTTTTAAGAATCCTTGTCAGTTAGATCTAGCCCAAGTAAAACTAATATTTAGAACAATAGGTTGATTTTTGGTTTGATTAAACTAATTGCAAGAAGGTAAATGCGGAATAAAAGATGGGTTTAGATCAATGATATGAAATCGCTGGGATGGTACCGGGTTTGACCACCGCTACACACACAAACATACTCTCTCGCGAACAATCCAGGCACGAAATAACACTCCAAGTAGAGCTGCTGCAGAATCCCCCATACGGGCGTCAGGTCCGCGTAAGCGTCACCATAGGCAGCCGATTTCTCATCGCCATCCGGATCATACGTCTTACGGCTCTGAAGATATAGAAATCCACGGAAGCTGTGAACCCCCCATACGGGCGTTAGGCGCACAGAAGTGTCACCGAAGGTTAGGCGGACCGTCCCCTCGCGGATCATACACTTACGACCTCGATGAAATCCCATCCTATTTCTAATCAGGGAGTCAACCGCGCAAACCGTAAAGCAAACAAGCGACTATTGTACGTGTAAACATCGACGAAAAGCACGAAGATACAAAATCCAACTAAGGCTGTGAACCCCCCTATACGGGCGTCAGGCGCACACAAGTGTCACCGAAGGTTAGGCGGACCGTCCCCTCACGGATCCTACACCTACTACCTCAAGGAATCCTATCAGAAGTTCTCGTCAAGGAGTCTAACATGCTAAATGACATTCATACCTATGCATTGAAGTTCTCGCAACATAGGGAGCACAAAGATGGAAACACGCACCTAACCAACTCACAAGCTTAACGATAAACGACAAAATGAAGAGTTATATACATTGACATGGAAAGTTTAACAAGAGAACATGGTTTGCATGGGCAGCGGGGCTAGTCCCCGCACCCCAGCGAAAGAGGACTACTCGCTCATGATGCGAGGTACAAGAAAGATAGAAGAAGAAGATAGATCCGCCATGAGCTCGGTGCAGAAGGTGGACGCAGCCCGGTGAAGAAGATGCGCTCTTTGCTCCGTCTTCTTCTCCTTCTTAGCCTCCTTGGACGCAACACCAGCTGTAGGTGGAGTGGAACTTGATCGGGATGGTGCTCTGGCAGCCTTTCGGCGTCCGGAACCGATGCCTCAAATGGGGACCCTGGGGGTCTATTTATAGTTTTAGATCTGACGCCAAACGGTCTGGGGACCGTTTGGGCGCCAAATGGTCTTGAGACCGTTTGGGCGCCAAACGGTCTTGAGACCGTTTGGGCACCAAACGGTCTTGAGACCGTTTGGGCATCAAACGGTTTGGAGGTCGTTTGAGCGCCAAACGGTCTTGCTTTGATCAGTCTGGCTTTGGTGTGGTCGCGCGGCTTTAGTTCTTCAAACGATCCTTGTGCTTGCATCGAACGGTCTTGGGACCGCATGGGACCAAACAGTCTTGAGACCGCGCGAGACCAAACGGTCTTGAGACCGCATGGGACCAAACGGTCTTGGGACCGCATGGGACCAAACGGTCTTGGGACCGCATGGGACCAAACGGTCTTGAGACCGCATGGGACCAAACGGTCTTGAGACCGCATCTTGGGACCGCATGGGACCAAACGGTCTTGGGACCGCATGGGACCAAACGGTCTTGGGACCGCATGGGACCAAACGGTCTTGGGACCGCATGGGACCAAACGGTCTTGGGACCGCATGGGACCAAACGGTCTTGAGACCGCATGGACTTCTTGGGCAACTGGTTTCGTCTTGTTTCTTTGTGTATTCCAGCAAACGATCTTGAGACCGCATGGGATCCAAACGATCTTGAGACCGTTTGCATGGAGTTGCCTGCTGTACCTGCATAAAATGAAAGATATTTAGTTAAAACCTTGATTATTGAATCACTTAGTAGTTTTGTGCATTATGATTCATATTAGGGTGAAAAGATGTGGAAAAGATATTAAATTGTTCCAAAAAGGTAATTGAAAATTATGATGAGTATGCACTCATCAAAACACCCCGAACTTAAATCGTTGCTCGTCCTCGAGTAACATAAAATTTGAAACTGTTGCCTAATGAAATACTTTCGATCCATGTGATTTCTTCATCTTCACATCACAAGTGTTTTCTTTCTGCTCAGTATGAATGAGTACCTCAACTTCCTGGGACCACTAAACACGTCTTTCCATAGCTTCGTTCCTGAGTTCGTTTCCCAACAACGCTTCCTCCCCGCCTTTTCTAACACCAAGCATGTCAAAGAGTGTCGTAGGAGTTCTAAGATACCAGCAGAATCAACAAGTATGCATTTGATCTGACACTGGTATTGTTAAGGATGGTAGGGCATGTATTGTGCCCTTAGGTAGAAAAAGGAGTGAAAGGTGGTATGAAAGGAAGAAGAAAATCTCTCCTCTATTCGACTCGAGATTTTTATTTGTTTTGCAATTTCATTTATTGCATATATTTTTGTGTGCGCTATGGCATCTTTTGTTGCAGATCTCTCCTCTATTCAACTCGAGATTGCATTTATTTTGTGTGCACTTTGGCATCTTTTTATTGCAGATCTCTCCTCTATTCGACTCGAGATTGCATTTTTGGTGGTACGCCCCTACTTATTGGAAGGGGTATGGAAGAAGCGGATATGGGGAAAGTGGCGTGCCACCCCGAACTTAGGGATTTGGCACAAGTTTGGCTATTTTGGTGGTATTTATGGATGGAGGGATACGAAGATGATAGAAGAAGTGTAGAAGAGAGTTCAGATCAGGATGCAACTTGATTTACAATTCAAAACCGGGTTATTCTCTTTGTCATACTCTGCTCAAATAATGACTTGGTGCGGATCCGGTGGGGTTTCTGAGCCATTGTTCCATTAGTCAGTTAGGAAGCGCAACGTGTTTGATCCCTATCAGTTTGACAGATACTTGTCATTATGTAAAAAGGATTATGATGTTAGGAATCATAAGTTTCACAGGATGATTTCAGGCAAGTTTCAAAAGTCAGTCCTCTTGGGGATTTGTTTCGAATAAGGAGGATGTTATGATAGAAGATGCATAGCAAACAGTTAGTTACATTTTTATCAATAAAAGACAAAATTCCATCAAGTATCTGTTCACAATTTTGAAAAATTTTATGATAGAGACATATTGAGTATAAAAGAGGGTGTGTATGTGGAAGTGGAATACGTACCACCCACCCTCCACCCCAAACTTAGAGATTTGCTCGTCCTCGAGCAAACCCTAAATTCAAGATGGAGGGGAAAGGAAACACCAGGTATGACTGCCGAGAATGAATTCGTTGTGATCAGCACCAATCCGATCTCGTATTCTGAAAGAAAACTATCCATAAGGCAAATTTTATTTTAAGGAAATTAACTATAAAGCAAAATTGGGAAAAGAAAGGTAAAACAGATTTATTGGTCGGGTTGTCTCCCGACAAGCGCCTTTGTTTTATGTCGATGGCTCGACAGAGTCCTTCGTCTTCATGTGGGATCCTTAGGATCGGTGAGTTCTAGCGTTGATTTGGTGCCTATGTCTGTTGTGGTGAAATATCTCTTCAGGCGGTGGCCATTGGTTATGAATTCACCCGACTCTGCACTCCATAAAGAGAAAGTGCCCTGAGGAGAGATGCTTTTGACAATGTACGGTCCAGACCAGCGTGAGCGAAGTTTTCCTGGGAATATCCTTAATCTTGAGTTAAAAACCAGAACTTGGTCTCCCACTTGAATGTCTTTTCTTTTCAGATGTCCATCGTGCCAAAGTTTTGTATGTTCCTTGTAGATTCGAGCATTTTCATAGGCCGTCATTCTAAGTTCATCCAGCTCGTTGAGTTGCAGAATCCTGGCTTGCCCAGCTTCCTTCATATCGAAATTTAATTGTTTAATTGCCCACCATGCCTTATGTTCTAATTCGACCGGAAGGTGACAAGCTTTTCCATATATCAAACGAAAAGGAGTAGTACCAAGGGGAGTTTTATAAGCAGTGCGATAAGCCCATAGGGCATCGTTGATTTTTGTCGCCCAATCTTTTCGATTACGCCCAACGGTTTTCTCAAGGATAGCCTTTAGTTGTCGATTAGAGACTTCTACCTGTCCACTGGTCTGTGGATGGTAAGGAGAAGCTACCTTGTGTGAGACGCCATATTTTTTTAATAGAGCTTCGAAGCTTCTTTCGATGAAATGGGAGCCTCCATCAGAAATCACGGTTCTCGGCACTCCGAACCGTGGGAAGATAATATCTTTGAATAGTTTGATGACTGGTTTC
Source organism: Alisma plantago-aquatica (assembly GCA_963693085.1). Classification (NCBI taxonomy): domain Eukaryota; kingdom Viridiplantae; phylum Streptophyta; class Magnoliopsida; order Alismatales; family Alismataceae; genus Alisma; species Alisma plantago-aquatica. The sequence goes on from OY856409.1 coordinate 1,388,060,416, forward strand.
GAATCACAAGTGACGGTTGGTATAGCTTCAACCCATTTGGAGACGTAGTCCACCGCCACAAGGATGTAAGAGAATCCATTAGAAGATGGGAATGGCCCCATATAGTCTACTCCCCAGACGTCAAATATCTCTACTTCTTGCCATAGATTCAGTGGAATTTCATCTCTCTTGGTTATATTGCCAGCTCTTTGACACTTATCACATGATATGACAAAATCATAACAGTCCTTGGATAAAGTTGGCCAGAAAAATCCACATTGCAAAACTTTTAAGGCAGTCTTTTTAGAGCTCATATGCCCACCCACGGGTCCTGAGTGGCATTGTTCCAAAATGGAATGGGCTTCTTCTTTGGCGACGCAACGTCTATACAATCCATCCGCGCAGAGTTTGAAAAGATATGGTTCATCCCAATAGTAATGCTTCACATCATGCATAAATTTCTTCAGACCGTTCCCTGTGTATTGAGGATGGATGACTCCGGCGGCAAGGTAGTTTACTAAGTCTGAATACCATGGTTCAGATTCTGAGACTCTCATAAGTTGATCATCTGGTAGAGAGTCGTTTATCGGAATTCCTTCAGCATCCAGAGTGTGGATGCGACTCAGGTGATCTGCTACGACATTCTCCGTTCCTTTCTTATCTCGTATTTCTAGGTCAAATTCTTGTAGAAGGAGTATCCATCTGATCAGCCTTGGCTTAGCATCCTTCTTTGCCATAAGGTAACGGATGGCAGCATGGTCTGTGTAAACGATTACCTTCGAACCAGTAAGGTAGGATCTGAATTTATCGAAGGCATAGATGACTGCCAAAAGTTCCTTTTCAGTAGTGGCATAGTTCCTTTGAGCTTCGTCGAGGGTTTTCGATGCATAATAGATAACATAATGTTTCTTCTCAATGCATTGTCCTAAGACTGCACCCACTGCGTAGTCACTGGCATCACACATAATTTCAAAGGGGTGCTCCCAATTTGGAGCTCTAATAATGGGGGTAGTCGTAAGGGCTTTCTTCAGCGTATCGAAACTCTTGATGCATTCCTTATTGAAATTGAAATTAGCATCTTTGAGAAGTAAATTGGTCATCGGCTTTGTTATCTTAGAAAAATCATGTATAAACCTTCTATAGAATCCAGCGTGATCGAGAAAAGCACGAACTTCTTTCACATTTGTGGGTATTGCCAATTTAGATATGACTTCTATCTTGGCTTTATCAACTTCAATTCCTTTGTAGCTAACCTTGTGGCCCAAAACTATGCCTTCCTTTACCATAAAGTGGCATTTCTCCCAATTTAGCACCAGATGTGCTTCTTCACAGCGTTTGAGTACCATGGAGAGGTGCTTAAGACAGGAATCAAAGGAGTCACCATATACAGAAAAGTCGTCCATGAAAACCTCCATAACGGTTTCAGTAAGCCCTGCAAAAATGGCAGTCATGCAACGTTGAAAAGTTGCAGGGGCATTACACAAGCCAAATGGCATCCTTTTAAAAGCATATGTCCCGAAGGGACAGGTGAAAGTTGTTTTCTCTTGATCATCTGGATGTATGGGGATCTGATAGAATCCAGAGTAACCGTCCAGGTAACAGAAGTATTCTTGGTGAGCCAATCTTTCCAAAACCTGATCGAGGAAGGGCATAGGAAAATGATCCTTCCGAGTGGCCTTGTTTAATTTTCTATAATCAATACACATCCTCCACCCAGTCACTGTTCGGGTGGGGATGAGCTCATTGTTTTCATTTCTTGTGACAGTGGTACCTCCTTTCTTGGGTACAACATGAACTGGGCTCACCCATGGTGAGTCCGATATCGGGTATATTATTCCAGCTGTAAGGAGTTTGATGATCTCACGACGGACCACTTCCTTCATATTCGGGTTTAACTTTCGTTGATGCTCGATTGTTGGCTTATGGTCTTCCATCATGGGAATTCTGTGCATGCACAAGGCTTGACTGACCCCTGTGAGGTCACTCATTTTGTAGCCTACGACTTTCTTGCTATCCTTTAATATTTCCAGAAGTTGCTCTTCTTGTTTGGTTGTTAAACCAGAGTTTATAATGACAGGACAAACTTTGAGATCGTCTAAAAACATATACTTCAGCCCTTCAGGTAGGGGCTTCATTTCAGGAGGTTCTGGTTTTTTACTGATTTCTTCTGGGGTTTCGGTAACCTTTAATTCCTCATAGGTAGCTTCATGATTCTCCTCAGCAGAGTCGGGAGGTTTGGCGCAATCCTTATCTTGTTGGTCAGTAGGTTCATCATTAAAAAGGTCATATAGAGAAGTTTCCAAAGGATCGCATGACTCGTGATATTCTTGAGTAAGTTGTGACATCTGCTCAACACAATCTATCAGATAGACTTCCTCCTTTATACTTGGTCTTCTCATGCTTTCAAAGACCTTGAATTCCAGAGTTTCTTTTCCTAACCTGAGCAGTAAGGTTCCGGCTTCAACATCGATAAGAGCTCTAGCAGTAGCGAGAAATGGACGACCGAAGATAATAGGGTATTTGGTGTCTTCTTTTATGTCCATGATAACAAAATCACATGGGACATATGCGTCCTTGCCTACCTTGACCGGGATGTCTTCGAGAATTCCTAGCGGTCTTTTTACTGAATTGTCCGCAAGTTGGATTGTCATAGCAGTTGGAAGCAATTCTTCGAATCCTAATCTCTTGCATAGACTCAGCGGCATAATAGAAATACTTGCGCCAAGATCTGCCAATCCTTTCTTACATGATGAATCACCAATGTGGCATGAGATTCCGAAGGATCCTGGATCTTTTTGTTTCTTCGGCATCTTGCTTAATATGATATCTGATGTAGTTGCAGCCAATTTCACAGTTTCACATTCTTCCGTGATGTACTTCTTGGTGAGAAGCGACTTTAGATATTTGGTCCAGGCTGGTATCTCATTAAGAGCATCTAAGAATGGTATATCAACATGGAGCTTCTTCATAGCTTCTTTGAATTTGATGAATCTAGTATCAAACTTGGTTTCCCTCAGACGGGATGGGAAAGGGACACGAGGCTTATATACAGGAATTTCTGGTTCAGGAGTCTCTACTTCTTCATCGGTAGGTCTCTCAGAAATCCCCTTATCATTATTTCTCTCCTTCGGTTGCGGTTCTGATGTTGCTGAGTTTTGATCAGTCAAGGGTTCATTCTCCTCAGGGATATCCATAGTTGTTTTCGCTGGTGGATCCGAATAACTTTTCCCTGATCTTGTGGCGATAACCTTCAGCTACTCCGGATGTTTCGGATTGTTCTCAGGTTGTCCAGCGAAGATCCCAGCTTGTGGCTTAATACTAGCAGCAAGTTGAGCTAGTTGAGTTTCAATAGCCTTCTGCTGGGCTTGTTGATTGGCTATCATCGTTTGTTGTGTTTGCAATAACTTCTCGATGGTAGATAGCTTGTCATCAGAAGGGATGGGTCCTGTTTGACCCTGTTGTTGGTTCAAGTTTTGATACTGAGAGTTGTTCTGATAATTGTTATAGTTTCTGTTCTGAAAGTTTCCCTTGAAGTTTCCTTGATTCCCAAAGTTCTGTTGCTGATTAAACTGATACCCAGATGGGCCTCTTGGTTGATTATTTAGAACAAATTGATGTGAGTTCATAGCTCCTGCAGGATTTCCATACTGGAAGCCTGGGTGATTCCTATTTTGATTTGGATTGTAAAAGTTCTGCCCAGGGTTGGTGTTAATAGCATTAAGATTTTCCATCTGGCAACTATCTCCTTGTCCACAGGCATTGCTTAAAACAACATCATAGAGAACATTGCATGATAGTGTTGAATGGTCAGTGCCTTTGCACGCTTCACAAAACAAAGAAGTGGACTTGACTTGTTCTGGTTGCCTAGTTGGAGAATGTCCTCTTCCAATCGCAGCAAGGGATGATTCTATGTGATCTTGCTTTGCGACCAAGACTTTCAAAGTTTCAGCTATAGATTTGTATTCTGGGATAGCATCAGCCATAGCTACCTTTAGGACTCCTTTACCAACAGATCTACCCCAGTTGGCTTGGTTTTCTGCTCCCAGGGTGACAACTCTCCATGCGCTGTCGTAACTTTGCCGCATGAAGTTCCCTCCGGACGAGGAATCAAGGAACATCTTAACATCATCTTCCACACCCCTATAGAATATCTCGATCAGCTGGTTCTTAGGAATTCCATGGTGTGGGCATTTTCGTAGGAGCTCCTTGTACCTATCCCAAGCTTCGGAAAGAGTTTTACCTGGGACTTGAGTGAAATTTGTGATTCGTCCCCTGATTTCGTATGTAAGAGATGGGGGGTAGAATTTTTCCAGAAAGGCGTTTTGAAGATGCTCCCAGGTGGTGATGGGTACATCACTCTGCAGTGAGTTGTACCAACTAATGGCTTTGTCAGCCAGAGAGTACTTGAAGAGACGGAGTCGAATAGCATCATCAGAGACTCCATTTTGCTTCGTCATGGCACACAGGTCAATGAATCTGAGAAGATGACCTTGGCTGTCTTCAGCTTGTTTACCGTAGAATGGGTTGTTCTGAAGCAAGGTTATCCAATGTGCTCTAATCTCAAAGTTGGCAGCTTCGATGGGAGGAGGCTGCACCGGATGATATACATTTGCGGCCTTTGGGATAGAGAACTCTCTAAGATCCTTATGAAGTTCCGCTGCCTGCGCTGCTGCTTGTGCTGCTAAGATCTCCTGTTGAACCGCAGCTCTAGCTTCTTGCATGAACCTCTCTCTCTGCGCATTGATGGCTTGAGCCACCCTACGGGCTACTTCTTCTTCTTGCGCCATTCTGGCTTGATTCTCTCGGATCTGACGATGGAAGGTTCTATCGATCTCGGGATCAAAGCTCGCAGTCAGTCCGAGACTATCCGAACGGTGCATACACTAATCGTCAAGAGCACCTGAAACTTAAAAAGGTTTGAAAGTGAGATCCTTGGAGTAGAATAAAGATCAAGTAGATGAGCGATAGTTTCAAAAAGAAAAACAAAATCCTAGATTAGTCTTAAAAGAACTTGATTTGACTGACTGATTCCGTTGTCCCCGGCAACGGCGCCAGAATTTGATGTGGCTTTTGAATGCACTAACAAATTCACTCGGGGTTTATATCCCCGAGCTTTTACCAAAACCAAGTGCAACAATACCACCCGCAAGCGGACGGATCTTATCGCAGTATAGTTTAGGATCGAACCCAAAGGACAACGTTTTTAAGAATCCTTGTCAGTTAGATCTAGCCCAAGTAAAACTAATATTTAGAACAATAGGTTGATTTTTGGTTTGATTAAACTAATTGCAAGAAGGTAAATGCGGAATAAAAGATGGGTTTAGATCAATGATATGAAATCGCTGGGATGGTACCGGGTTTGACCACCGCTACACACACAAACATACTCTCTCGCGAACAATCCAGGCACGAAATAACACTCCAAGTAGAGCTGTTGCAGAACCCCCCATACGGGCGTCAGGTCCGCGTAAGCGTCACCATAGGCAACCGATTTCTCATCGCCATCCGGATCATACGTCTTACGGCTCTGAAGATACAGAAATCCACGGAAGCTGTGAACCCCCCATACGGGCGTTAGGCGCACAGAAGTGTCACCGAAGGTTAGGCGGACCGTCCCCTCGCGGATCATACACTTACGACCTCGATGAAATCCCATCCTATTTCTAATCAGGGAGTCAACCGCGCAAACCGTAAAGCAAACAAGCGACTATTGTACGTGTAAACATCGACGAAAAGCACGAAGATACAAAATCCAACTAAGGCTGTGAACCCCCCTATACGGGCGTCAGGCGCACACAAGTGTCACCGAAGGTTAGGCGGACCGTCCCCTCGCGGATCCTACACCTACTACCTCAAGGAATCCTATCAGAAGTTCTCGTCAAGGAGTCTAACATGCTAAACGACATTCATACCTATGCATTGAAGTTCTCGCAACATAGGGAGCACAAAGATGGAAACATGCACCTAACCAACTCACAAGCTTAACGATAAACGACAAAATGAAGAGTTATATACATTGCCATGGAAAGTTTAACAAGAGAACATGGTTTGCATGGGCAGCGGGGCTAGTCCCCGCACCCCAGCGAAAGAGGACTACTCGCTCATGATGCGAGGTACAAGAAAGATAGAAGAAGAAGATAGATCCGCCATGAGCTCGGTGCAGAAGGTGGACGCAGCCCGGTGAAGAAGATGCGCTCTTTGCTCCGTCTTCTTCTCCTTCTTAGCCTCCTTGGACGCAACACCAGCTGTAGGTGGAGTGGAACTTGATCGGGATGGTGCTCTGGCAGCCTTTCGGCGTCCGGAACCGATGCCTCAAATGGGGACCCTGGGGGTCTATTTATAGTTTTAGATCTGACGCCAAACGGTCTGGGGACCGTTTGGGCGCCAAACGGTCTTGAGACCGTTTGGGCGCCAAACGGTCTTGAGACCGTTTGGGCACCAAACGGTCTTGAGACCGTTTGGGCACCAAACGGTCTTGAGACCGTTTGGGCATCAAACGGTTTGGAGGTCGTTTGAGCGCCAAACGGTCTTGCTTTGATCAGTCTGGCTTTGGTGTGGTCGCGCGGCTTTAGTTCTTCAAACGATCCTTGTGCTTGCATCGAACGGTCTTGGGACCGCATGGGACCAAACGGTCTTGAGACCGCGCGAGACCAAACGGTCTGGAGACCGCATGGGACCAAACGGTCTTGGGACCGCATGGGACCAAACGGTCTTGGGACCGCATGGGACCAAACGGTCTTGAGACCGCATGGGACCAAACGGTCTTGGGACCGCATGGGACCAAACGGTCTTGGGACCGCATGAGACCAAACGGTCTTGGGACCGCATGGGACCAAACGGTCTTGGGACCGCATGGGACCAAACGGTCTTGGGACCGCATGGGACCAAACGGTCTTGGGACCGCATGGGACCAAACGGTCTTGAGACCGCATGGACTTCTTGGGCAACTGGTTTCGTCTTGTTTCTTTGTGTATTCCAGCAAACGATCTTGAGACTGCATGGGATCCAAACGATCTTGAGACCGTTTGCATGGAGTTGCCTGCTGTACCTGCATAAAATGAAAGATATTTAGTTAAAACCTCGATTATTGAATCACTTAGTAGTTTTGTGCATTATGATTCATATTAGGGTGAAAAGATGTGGAAAAGATATTAAATTGTTCCAAAAAGGTAATTGAAAATTATGATGAGTATGCACTCATCAGTATCGCCTAAGTCTTATATGGTGAGATCATCGTTTGCTATGAGTCTTCATATATAGAGTACACTGCATATGATCAGGGCATAATAAAAAGAGTGAGACGTCAAACAAGTGTGTACAGTTATTCAATTATTCTTTGTATGCTTTTGAATTATTAGTTCTCTTTATGATCAATCAAGCATTTCATATATTGATTCACTCTTATAGATATTTAGAGTATCCTGCCATATTTATGATTGTCAATTATTAGACTCTTTAAATATTACTACTGTTATAATTGATATCAATTGCTCAAAAGTATATCTATAATTATATCAGTGCTTTAGACTGTTTCTTTGAAGTACTCATTCACTGAGCAAGTAGGCTCACCCCTCTACTCAAATTTTTTAGGGAAATCACATGGAATTGAAGAAGATATCATTGCATCAGAGTAGATCTACCGTAAGAGTTAAGTCTGAGTATAGTTAAGTTCAGTCGGTCCCTGTCACTCTAGGTCCTTATATAGATGTGAGAGAGTTGTAAATGATGTTTTGTATGTTTGTTTCCTTAATAAGAAAGAATGCAAATGATTGACATGTCGTATGTACATGAAAGTGTGAGAAACATAATGAATGTATGAATGTGTATCATAAATGTTGAGATTACATTTGAGAAATAAAAGTTTAATTCTCTTGTAAAGTTAGTTTATGTGGTTCAATGCGAGAAAACAAAGAGTTTGAAAAAGAAGAAAAAGTTAAGGGTGATCTTTGTATCACGTTAAATCCTCAATTTATACCCCAATCTCATGATTAGTGGAAATTGTGAGATCGGGGTGTAACAACTGCGGTTGTACCTTAGATTAGAGGGTTTTGTATACCCTGATTTCTAGTGTCGTGACCTGTACCAAGGACGGACTAGTGGTTATCAACTTGACTATATGTCGCTATGGTGGCAACTTTGACTGATATGTCACTGCCTTTTTACTCGTACTGACCGAGGGGAAGAGATCTTAGGATACCAGCACTCCTAGATCTTGTACAAAACCGAATAGCCCTTCACAGGGGTCGGTTGGACTTTGGATCGTACGATCAAATTCCCCAGGGCATAATAAAAGATGTAAGACAACCGTGTAGCATATCTGTTTAGGGTTATACACAACGCTTCATATTGAATGATAACCCTTGTTTGCTTTCTTTTCACTGAGATCATGTATAATACAATAAGAGATAATAGATATGCTTATGTTGTAGTTATGCTCATGTTGTAAACATACTTGTGTTGTCAAATATACTGACATTGATGGTTAAGATGTTGCTGCTAGCTATGTTTAATATTGCTAGCCATACCTATGTAATTAGAAATGCATAAACCACTAATCATGCCTATGCAGTTCATTGTGTTATGATGCTAGTTCTACTTATGATGTAGATTTGTTCCCTTTATTTGAGATGCCAGTATTGATAGCCATGTTATGTTACTAGACATATTATTGATGTTAGGGATGCTTATGCTACTATATTGCTTGTACTGTTAGTAAGGAATACGATGATAGTCAGATTAATGATAACGATTGTTATTAGATGCAATTTGATGATATTTGAGTAGATATCTATCCAAAGAAATGGATTTATTTGTTATCTATATATGCATTGATGATCATACTTGTTGCTAAGATGATTTGCTTAATCTGTTTAGTATACTTGAATTGTTCAATTCGTTCAATTGATTATTAAATACTCCAACTGCTTAGTTATCTACTATTTAAAATGTTATAATCAATATGCGTTGTTGGAGGTTATATCTCTTGCTGGGACATGGGTCTCACCCTTGTGGTTTGCCACATCTTTTTAGGTAATCGGAAGTGAGAAAACAAACATATGGAAACAAAGAGGAGCTATAGTAATGAATCTTTGAGAAAGTTGATCAGATGTCTAGTGTGTCCTAGAGTCATCCATGTACTCTCAGGTCTGGGCGAGAAAAATTGTATATGGTGTTTCAAACGAATTGGACTTCTGTTAGCATATTAATGCTTGTTTGTGTGGAATATACTAATATTGTTCTCTTGTGTATATATGTTGTGGCTAAGGAGATAGAACAATTTGTAGCAAATTCTTGGCATAGTATGGATAAAAGAAAGATGTTGGGCTCTTATGCAAATGTTTCTGAGCAGGTGCTGACGTTGAAATCAGTTTTAATTTACCCATATTTTTGGGTATGTGATTAATTGGTAATTAATTGTATTTTATGTTTTGAGTAATCTCATTTAGTGTAATGGGTTCTCATAGTATTTGTATGAGGGTTGGGTTTAATAAGATAGGTTGAGTTGAAGCTTACAAATTAGCACTCAAAGATAAACCCTAGTACTTAGCACCCCCATCATATCATGGATGGATAAGGTCAAACATAACCATAGGAATAGGAGCATCAAAACCAACCATCAAATCACAAACCTCACCCAAGACATCGGATGTTGGATAAGCAAAACCATATGATGCAATACAAGCAAAACCTTGAACCATTCATCTAGGAAAACCATCAAGTTATGACCTAGGAAAGTCATCAAACTTGACCTAGTAAAGCCATCGGTTGGGGACATGAGATCCACCATAGGATGTTGAAGCCAAAGACACCTTCGAATGTAGAGAACAAAACCACCATCATACGAGGCATCCAGTGGACCATTGACCAAAGAACCAGAGAAACCATCGACCTAAGAGTAAAAAAACCCATCAAGTGTGGAACCATAAAATCCATTGATTGATGACACAGTGAGACCATCAAGTATGGAATCAGTGGAACATAGACTCTTGACTCATTGAAGCCATTAGTTATAACACTAGGTGAATAACCACTTGAGAGAGTACCAATACCATCATTTGGTGAAGATTACATGACCATCAGTTCCATGCACAAGAGAATCCCAAGATAGAAGAGAAATCAAAGCCATCAGTTGACACAAGAAGGTCAAGCAAAACAACACCAAGAACCAAACCATCAGGTTACAACACAAGAAGGAAAATCAGCTCAAAACCCTAAGTAAGAACCATAGTTTGAGAGAGCAAAAGCCATCTTTTTCCACATGCATGAAAGGTATAGAGTTCCCATTTACAAGTAAGGTCCACGTACAAGGTTTAGGGTTCATCCAAAAAGATAAACTACTCTAGAATTATCACATAAGATCAAACCCTAGGCAAAGATATCATATTTCTACTCAGAACTATGTTTTAGAGCAAGGTCTACTACATGCAAGCTACGAGTAAGAAATAAACATGGAGAAAATTATATAAATCATTTCTAGGATGAAGATGAAGCTCCAAACATCAAGGTAGCTTGAGGAAAGAAGGAAGAAATCCTAGCTTGAGCACTCCACTCGGCCAAGCTAGCTCCTTCTCCAAAGGCAAGCAAATCCTAGGTCAAGGAAGTAAGAAGAAGGTGTTTCTCAACCTTAACACGTGCTCCACCATGGATCCTACCAAGAAGAAGAGAGAAAAAGGTAGGGCAGAAAGTAAAATGAAGGAGGGGAGGGAGATATCACTCACCTAAGATAAGAAGCAAGACAAGGAAACACCAAACAATCTCAGCAAGGGTAGATCCAAACCCTAGGTGTACATGCAAGCAAGATCACTCAAGCTTTTTATACCATGGTTCCTTCTTCTCCATCAAGAAAAGGGGACGAGATCCTAGTAGAAAGGAATAAGAGAGATATCTAGGTGTGTAAAGAACTCGTTTGCATGCAAGTAGGGAGGTATATAAAGCTATGGGTGAGAGAGAAGAGAAGGTTGAGGTGTCTAGCCATGCTTGCCATGTGTCCATGGTCAAAGAAATCACATCCATGCAAACCAGTAGGTCCATTAGGAAGACCATAAAATCTTGACTCCCAGATCAAACATCGACCTCCCACAACAAAGGAACCATCAGATCATGGTATCCTTGGTCATAAGGGTGGAAACCCTAGCATCACCATCGATTCAACACCTCACTAGGTGAACCATCGATCCAGGGAGGTCCAAGAGAGAAAACCATCAACCCTCACAACTCAAGGGACCACCATAGGATCCAACACAAAAAAAGCCAATGGGTCCCATCATACAAGTAGATTTATTGAGTTATAACACTCAAGGTAGCCCATCCATGAGAGGAAACCCTAAGCTCAACCTTAGGTAGATGTTACCGCAAAAATTAAGGTGTACAAGGCGCCGCAAGGCACAAATAACTCAAGCATGATATGAAAACATGTAAGGCACACCAAGCATGTGATAAATTGTAAGAAAAACCCTAGAAATGGGTAAATAGGATAAAATCCCAAAACAAGCATATAATTGCATAACTTGCTCAAAACTGTCCAAACTGGACCAAGCTTGAAACTTAGGTTTGTCAAATGATAAAAAAACACATCTTAGGGTTTTATTAAGGTTTTAAGAATCCAATTATGAAAAGAAGCATGTTCAACCATAAAGTAAGGTCAAGGTCTTACATTACCTACTTTACTTGTTGCTATAGCCATTTACCAAGCATGTAACTAGACAAGGGTACAAGTAGCATAAAGGATTTAAGGGAACGGGAAATGACACTACCTTTAACTTGTAACCCTGATGCGACTAAGGGCAGAGGTAGGTCTTTACCCTATCCTACCCAACTCTTCCAATTTATAGCCAATTGTTGTTGGGTGTCGCAATTGAGATGTTAGTTTATAACACTTAGTTTTTAGGTTTAGAAATACATAAATTGAAAAGAGAATTAGAAAATATGATAAAAGTATAGAAAAATGTATAATCCATGCACCAAGTACAAAAAGGAGCACCAAATATATGGTTGTCAGGGATTTCTCGATGTGTTGTAATTGGGTTGTTAACTCATACCAGTTAAATTCAAAGTATAAAAAAATGGTAACACGTATACTAAAAATGATAGAAAGTACATATAATGTACAATTTGTATACTTATGGTGCCCTTGTTGGCTCTTTCTCTTGTAATTGTAATCAAGAGATTCTCTCTTATCACATATGAATTACATGTATCATTTTTTGCTCACTTATAACTGATTTGGTTGGATGTTTGAAAAAAGTAAATTAAATATGACACAAAATATTAAAACTATAACCGTTAGATATAGGTGTAGTTGAGCAGTTAGCTCATAACTCGGTGGAATTTGAAAATACTCAAAAGGCAAAAAATTACAAAATAAAGATGATATTACGTAATAATGTACAATTTATATAGAAAATACAGCTGAAAAGTATAACAAATGACCTTTGGGAATTATTGTGGTGCTTTTGTTGAGATGTTAGTCGATAATTGTTAAATTTGTAAAGTACAAAAAAAATCAAATTATGACAAAAGATATACAAGAATGTACAATTAGTATACAAAATTGCTAAAAAGTGTACCAATAAGTACCATGGGTGACAATGCGTGAATATGCACAAATGCAACCACTTTAGGGACATTGTAGAGGACATAATGGAGTTTGATTCTTCCTTTTGGTTTGGCCTTGAGGATGGGTCAAAGCCAGAAAGGTGTATCGGAAAATGTAATCAAATCAAAACTATACAATTATACAGAGAGTAAACAACTCATGACTTCTAAACAATTTTTTTGTTAAAATATGGGCCAATGATGATTTTGGTAGGTTGCAAAGTTCTAGGCCCAAGTCAATTTCCTGTTACATAAAACTGTATATTTTCTTACAAACCATTGTAGAGCCATGGAACCAAATTGTGACACTTTGGCTGCGTTTGTTTCACCGACACAATAGCGACATGGATAATAAACTATTATCGGTATATTAACTACAATTTGTTACTCTATTTAGAGGTCGCACAACTTAGTTAATCAAGAATTCTCCACATAATGTCTCGTGTCAAATCCTCGCGGCAAAAAACATCTTAATCTGTCGTGGGTGTTTATTTGCCACAGAACCCCTCTGACAGATTCTTTAATACATGCAATGATATTTATGGGTTCGGCATAATAGTTTTTGTACAAATATAAGAGATTTACTTAACCGTGTACCAAACATGGGACAATTTACAGTTTATTTGTCGAAGTTGCTTCTACAACAATTATCTTACACAAGATTAACATATCATTGGTTAATTTGTCTGTGATAATTAAACTTACCCAACGGTGTCCCAAACAGCCTTTATCTAACCCAATATCGACTTGGATTGGTAATTTAGAGAAAAAAACTCATACTAAGATTTTGATAGTCCTATTAGACCCAGAATCGACTCACATTCGACAAATTTAGAACCTATAAACTAAGTTACCTAGATCTTTTACTTAACTTACGTGAAGATGATCCAAACTCAGATCTTTCTAGATTTAAAACCTACCCGGATGGTAAAGCTTAGAACAAAAATGGAGCTAAATCTAAAATTCAGTTTACACGTATCAACCAAAAACCGAGTCGATCAAAACTACAAACCCTATTTTGTTTTTTTAATCAGACGTGATAAAATTCATGGATTTCAATCGTATCATTGAAGATCATAGGATTTCGTTTTGGAATATTGATTAAACCTCACATCTATGATGCCGAAAACATATAAATTAAAGGAGAGAAATAACAAAATATACTTGTACTATGTAGCATTAACATGCAAATCAAAATTTAAAAAAATGTAATGTTGCATTTAGGGGTGTAAATGGGTAGGGCATGATGCGGTTATGGTCATATCCATAACCTTAACCATTTAGCTAAGCGGGTATGGGTATGGGTATATACCCACTTTTTCAAAAGATATACCCACACCATACCCATACCCACATAACCAATGGGTATTGGATGGGTAACTGGGTATATTTTTATAAATAGACTTGCTACAATAACACAATATAAACTTTGGGTATAAGAAACACTGGACAAATTAGGCGATATCGATACTAGTATGACATTAAATACATTATATATCGTGTGCATATAACAATTGATAAGTATATAATATGTCATTGTATAATGGACAACCAAGAGTAACATGTTGATACAACTAAATCAAAATATAAAAATAAATGATGACTATTGGCTCTACTGGGGAATATTACAGAGTTTGACTATAGTATTAATAGAATAATAAAGTCAACAATTGATCTTAGACATCATGTTGGCTTGCTTGAAATATGGATCATTACATTCTAATATAAACTTTTACTATTTTAAAATATGTATACTTACAAATTTTGAGTGCTAAAATATGCACCATTACATTTTAGTATAAATTTTGTATATAAAAATATATTTAAATGGGTATATGGGTATACAGGGTATGGGTACATACATAACCATAACCTTACCCAATAAGAGGCGGATATGTGTGTATAAGGGTAAGCAGTTATATGGTTATAAAAACTTATACCCATGACGGGTTTAGAGGGTATGGGTTTGAGGGTATGCGGGTATACCCATGTCCATTTCTTATTCTACACACCGATTTTAAACAAGAAACTCTCATTTGGCTGTTGGGAAACGAACTAGGATGCAAAAGTTGGTCAATGTCAGATATGTTTATGACGACTTAAATTAAATTACCATGACACAAACAACAAACTTTTTCCTAAATAGAAATATATTGTCAATGAAGAATCATGCATAGTTAGAAGGAACTAATAGTTTACTATGAAAATTGCAGATGAGAATGAAATAAAATTCTATCAAAAAAATTATACTAGGCGATAAATTGTTTAAACGATTGATTTCATTTTTTAAGAGAATGAAATATATCAAGAATGATATATTTGTGCTAGGAAGTTTTAAACATAGCAAGAAATTAATTTTAGAGAATATATATATATATATATATATATATATATATATATGAATAGAAAGAGGAGTATTAGTACAAACTATGTTTGAAGAAAAATTGTATGATTGGATAGTAGAAAAAGTCTAGATACAAACTATTTTTTTTGTATAAGTGTTTTGCTAAGGATGGATTAAGAGATCATAAATTCATCCCGCCTTCTTTTTCTAGTCAATTTAGAGTTGTTACATTACTTGTTGTTAAGATCAATGTGATAGAACTAATGTTGTCACAATCAGCTAAAATTCTTTTCTTTTGTTATTGCACCCTTTCAACCACATAGACATCCCTCCAAAGTGATAAGAAGAAAATCCTTTTATGGATTCTTATTAACAAGGTTGTTTGCTTGCTAACAAATTGCATTCACTCCTAGTAAAAAAAATTTTGGGATGAAAAAACAATTTTGATATTTTATCTTGCTCAAAGAGAATTGTATTATGCAAGAAAACAAGAACGTAGACAAAATATTATAACCGTGGAATATATTTTAGTAGAAAATTATTTAAATTGAGAGAAATGTCATTAGTGTCAAAATTTAAGTTTTATATAGAAGACATTATTTTAACCTAAAAGAAAGTTAAATAAATATACATTATTTGAAAAAATAAATATTCAATGAAAACATAATGCTTCTTTGAAAAAAGGGGAAAATATGTTAATGGGTAGGAAATAATTATTAGAATTTTATTTTAACACGTGTGTCCTTGGAGACATATATTTATTGTGTGAATATGTTTTAGAATATTTTTTATTTTTCTCCAAAGAGACAAAATAGATTGAAACTTTCTATGAATTGTCCATATTTTCCTCTTCTTTGCCAACAACATGTTAACTGAACAATAATATCAAATTTCTCACTATTTCCACGTCAATTATTTTATTAATTCAACCTTTATGAAGGCTTTTATGTAAATTTAATCCTTGTATTTGGGTGATGAATATTACTCATTTTGTGATATACATACCTCGACACCTTGGTGAGCATGTTGTGCATTGCCTCACATAATTTCGATATAAGTTTTAACATGATGTAGATACTCTTTTTGACATTACATATCAATCTATGTTAAAGGTCTTAAAAGAGGCTCATGTGGCCTTCTTTCACCATGACCTGATGATATCTCTCAAGATCCTATTGACTTCTTATTATTTGATTGAACAAATGAAATATACACTTGTGATGCACCACATAGTGTAACTTGTATAGCAAATAACTATCACTTTTTGTGTTTTACTTTTGATACCTTTGGCGTACTTGTTGATGACGACACATACCTTCTATGATGTTTTTAACATGTTACTATTATGAACTTTTGCACCATTATGTATATCTCTGAAGTGTATTTTACTACGCGCTAAAAACGCAAGTATACGCGTCGAGTAGTACATGCCTTTGTGAGGCCCGAGTCGAACACAGGGATACTCGGAATTATTGGAGACTCCTACTAACTATTTGCGATCAGCTAAGCCGAATAACAAATTAGAGTTTGTTGTCAAAATTAAAAGAAAATAAAAATAAAACAAAGCAAACAATCGATTAAAGGTTAATTTAATCAATTCAAAAGGGTATCTTTAGAATTGCGGTTTCACCGCGAGTTATCATTGTATTAGGTTTCATATAATTCCTCAATCTTCTCTCTCTATCCGGGTAGTGGCCTGAAAACAGAATTACCCACTGTCGTGGTGTAATCCGCTACTTAGGTTTAGGTTGATTCCACCGTCGTAGTAATCTATTCCCTAAACTAAGCGCATTACGAACGATCTCTCAGTTTCCACCATTAATTTTACACCTCCTTTGTCAAAGGATTTATCGATTAATGTAGGTTTCGTCTCTTTTCAACCGTTAATCCTTCTGTCGAAGTGATTAAGGGCATTAGGTTATTATTATGGTGATCAAGCATAACAATATATGGAGAAAATGAAACTATACCACGGATTTAAGAGAGAAAATATGAATTATTAATATAAAACTGTCATATAATGCATTCCCGGGCTACTCCCGGTCCTAAAGATAGAGGGGATTAGCCCCGCATGTTCATCTCACACAAGTACATGGTAGAAATAGGGGAAATCATATGAAAAACGTGAATTAAATGGGAAAACCCCTGAACGGAGGAGAACCGATTGATCCTTTGCGTAGAACACGAGCTTTCCCGCCTCTCGGCGATGAAATTCGTCTTCGGCAGCGTCCAGATTGACAGGTATGAACTTCTGGCCTCCGTTCTCCTTTCTCTTGCTCCTCGGCACTTGTGCAATGGCAAATGAGATGATCCTCCCGTCTCGGCGGCCGTCATTAGGTATAAGTCCCTAATTAGGTCGTCAATTAACTCCAACCGTCCGATTGAAATCAATCTAAATCCAACGCATATCTAACGGTGTCGATACCATCGACGCGGGTCGATGGTGTCGACCCAGTGTAGTAGCGACAGCCTTCTTGTCTTTTCGTCCGAGTGCATGTAGCCATCTCGATGCCATCAACTTGGGTCGATGGTATCGACTACTCTGTAGCGTCAGTTTTGTCGTTTAGCGACGTTGTAGCCTCCATGCGTCGATGGTATCGACTTGGGGTCGATACTATCGACAGCTTCCTCGCCAGCAACCTGAAGGGGTCTCGATACCATCGACTTGAGTGTCGATGGTATCGACTCTTTGCTGCTCCTTTCGGCTGGCAACCTGCGGCCTTGTCGATGGTATCGACTTCCGTCGATGGTATCGACGGAAGCAGACACTTGTTTTTCCTGAAATTCAAAGACAAGATCAAATAAATCCACACGAATTATAATAATGTGATAATTAATGCTCAAAATGATAAAACTAAGGGGATTTGACATAAAATGATGGCAAAGACCAAAATGGGTGAACTATGCAATATTAACCATAAAAATGACTAATAAAAGCACAAAACACATATCAAAAAGGTCTATAAATGCGACTCAAAATCATCGCATCAAACTCCCCTAAGCTTGAACATTGCTCGCCCTCGAGCAACTAATCCTTAGAATAGAATTGCAAATGTCAACTGAAAAACAACACACCAACCCGACAACCCATGTGACTCCCAACGAACATTCTCAAACCGGCCTTCTCTAACCACAAAACGGTAATTACCCTAAAGGCGACAGTAATCATCAATAAAAGAAATTATCCTCCAAACAGATGAACACTATCACATAAGGCAGTTAACATAATAAAATTTGTCGATTCAGCATTGGTGCATCTTGTGATCGCCTATACTACGTTGCTCACCCTAACTACCATCTACATGGAAGCAGTTCTCCTGATAATCATTAGTGAGGAGAAATTCATGGTGGCCTACCAATCCGAGCAACGGGTGGATGAAAATGGGTGGCTCATGGAATAACTTGGAAGTATTGTACAGTTTCAACATGCATAATACAAAAATGTCCTAAATGATGCAAATGCACATTAGAAATGCCCTAATGCCTAAAATTGGGTGAAATGATGCATGCACTAATCTTCCACCTCAAAATGAGATGGATATCTAGTCAAACTACATCATGTACTCAATTTTCCTGAAATGCGAGTGATATCATGTTCCTTTCTCCTTCTTATTTCACTTTCTTCTAAATTCTTTTTTTTTCTCTTTTTTTTATATATTGCAGATTTTCAGAATTTTTTTCTTTAGCCCACATATCCATAATTGCTTAA
Organism: Alisma plantago-aquatica; assembly: GCA_963693085.1. Lineage (NCBI taxonomy): Eukaryota > Viridiplantae > Streptophyta > Magnoliopsida > Alismatales > Alismataceae > Alisma > Alisma plantago-aquatica. Next base: position 1,388,079,042 of record OY856409.1, read on the forward strand.
AGATAAGTTTATTGGGCTATTTTCTTCATGCTCAGAAATTTTTTTAATATTTAGAAGGTATGGAACATTTTAATTCACCATTGGGGAAAAATTGAGATACATAATATACTTTATGCATGAAAATCATGAGTGCAACTACATGGCATGCACCTAAAGGTATTGTGCATAAATCCCTATATTTTTTTCTTTTTTTTATGCCAAAGTATGGAAAATATCAATGCAAGTCCTATCTACATGCTATGCACACAAAAAGGAATTAAAACTGCACTTTACTTCCAATTCTTAGGTGGATTGTGGAAAAATGAAGTGGAGTGATCACAAGATTAGATGACTGAACCTTATAAAGATATTATGTGTCCCTCCTTACTGACCTGTGTAGTAGTTTAGAGGGTTCTCTCTCTTACATCCAATTAAGGTCTCATTACCATTTGGTTAGGTTAGGCTCAAACAACCATTACTGTCCACTTTCATGAATCATTAGGAGTACATGTGTGAAATGTTGTTTTAAAGTTGACATAATCAATCATTTTCGTAGGATGTGTTCCCCAAGGTCAACCAAAGCAAGCTATCCAAAGACACAAAATTTTTTTAAATTTCCCTTAAATTTCCATGAACTAACAACAAGATGACACACTTTTACGACATCCACAATTACACTAGATAGCACGTGGATCCTACAAAAACTAAAGATGCAAGAAATAAATAACAATGCTAAAAACTAAAAACAATAAAAATAAGATAGAGCTGTTCCAACTACCCACCTAAGCTTGAATTCGACTATGGCCTCATAGTCAAAAACAAACTTAAGATTGGAACAGAGATACCAGATCACTCTTGTGGAGGTGGAGGTTGGTACTGTGGAGCCGTAGGATCCCAAGAAGGATACTCCCCCTGGAAGCTCGGATCATAATGGGTCCTTGGCGGAGGCTGTGGATAGCCTCCAAAGTAACTCTGACTCCAGTAGTGGTCGTAGAAGGGCTCTTGCTGCATCTCCATCCGTTGCAACCGATTGTGTATCTGCTGTTGGTTGTCGAGGAGGAGACGTTCATTCTCGAACATCGCCCTTTGGTTGTCAAGTATCCGGTTCGTAGTGTCCTGAATACCGGTATACATTGCTAGATGTTGCTGCTGTGTCTGATGGATGTCCTGCAGCATCGTGTACATGCCTTGCATTGAGTAGGCTTCCTCGCTTAGACGCGAGGGCTACGGTGGTGGAGGCGGCGTAGGCTATGAAGATGATGATGCACCCGGATGCATCCGAGGACTCTTCCGGGGTGCTACTCGTACGCGAAGAGGTGTAAAGGCCTCTTCTGCCTCCTCTGCCTCGTCGTCCTGTCCGTCGTCGCCGCCGTCATTGCCGCCTTCTTCATCATCAGAGTCGATGGCTATGATTGGCCATCTGAAGTGCTGTGCGCCCTCGATGTTGAAGACGGGATCCGGCAGTGCACATTCCTGGTAAGCGTGGTTGACGTGGCAGTGCGCGTACGCCAACCCATCCCGCAGAAGAATAAGGTTAGAACGGTGCAGATGTTGCACGTTCACCTTACTCCTCGTGGAAAGCGGAGTCATGGTGGAAAAGTTGAGCCCGAGGTAGTGCGCCAGCTTGGTGATGAGCCCGCTGAAATGAATCGGAGCCTTCCTCGTACTCCTCTTGACCGCCAGGACGCGCTGTAGGAAGAACGCACCCCAGTTGCATTCTTGTCGCTTCAGGAGCATGTAGAGAAAGAAAAGGTCGCTCTCCTGAAATTTGCTCAATGCCAGATCGCTACGAGCAAAGTATGTGAAACTCAACATCCGGTGTAGGACTCGGACGAATGGATGCTCGAAATCCTCTACCGCAGCATTGTGGTAGCTCATTGTTTTACCCGTCGGCACTGTCACTAGCTCGACGAAGATTTTGTCATAGTCTGTGCGGGAATCCGGGCGCCGGTGATCGTGTTGAGAGTGGTTCCAGTTGAAGATGTCATTGAACTGCTCAAGCGTGATGTTGTAGTCGATGTTGAACAGCCGGAAAGACACCCGTCCCTTGATCCACTCACGATCAGAAGAAACTACGTCGTTGGGCACGACGCAGACGTCAAGGGACGCCATGAATTCTGCCACCAACTCTTTGTAGGTGGCCCATTCGCCGAAGAATGGCTGACCATCAACATGGTAATACAACTCGTCGTCCATTCTGCCGGTGTGATGTGCTTGCCCTTTCAGAACATAGGCCAAATTGGCCTCGAATCCAAGCTCTTGGATCATACCCTGGTCCACATACCGGGTAGGCTCGATCTTCCGCTTCAAGATCTCTTCATAGATCTTCCTCACCTCCGTGGATGGGTGAACCAGGCGCGGACGTGATACTGAAGCAGGAGGAGGTGGTACAAACTCCACGATATCCATAGGATTCGCGCGAGAGGATGATGCTCCGGCAACGTGCACCATTGTGGCGAGAGAAATGGGATTAGAAGAAGAGCTCGGTGAAGATGGAGAATGGACTCTCCGCTCAGTGAAGATCTTCGCTCGATGGTGCTGCTCTTCGATCTTGGATGGCTCGGGGGAGTGCTCGGTGCAAAGGAGGAAGATCACTCTAAAGGTGTGACGTCCAATGACGTAATGACTCTCCTTATATAGACTTGGTCGGCGCCACTGTTGACCCGTCGATACCATCGACGCGGGTCGATGGTATCGACACGTCTCGATGCTATCCGCCCCCCTCGCGAGTATCGACGGCTGACGATTGCTTGATCTTGAAACCCGGATTGCTGACGTGTCGATACCATCGACATAAGTCAATAGTATCGACGCAGCACCCGGATCAATGACGTGGACGCCGCGATCGCCGTTGATTTCTTTGTGCGGATCGGTGACATGGATGGTCGATACCATCGACAGGAGTCGATGGTATCGACTTGGCTTCATTGCGACACCGCCACTTTTTCTCTTCAACCTGTAACCATGTCGATACCATCGACGAGGCCGTCGATGGTATCGAGTTGACTGAGACAAATCGATCTGAACTTCTCCAGAGATCTCGATGGTATCGACTGCTGTGTCGATACTATCGACTTTTGTTGGGCGACATGCCTGTAACCATGTCGATACCATCGACGAGACCGTCGATAGTATCGACTCAGAACGAACTCTGCAGTTGTCAACCTGAACCTATGTCGATACCATCGACCAGTGTGTCGATGGTATCGACTCTGCCTCAGCCTGCACAATGAACAAACGGATCAAGGTATCTTCTTTACACTAAAATTTGAACGAAATTAAAGCAACCTATGATTAGAATTAAACTATCCTAATGTACCGATGGTTGGGTTGCCTCCCAACAAGCGCCCTCGTTTAACGTCTTAGGCTAGACGGTATGAAGCTCATCATCTTTTCACTTTGGGTACTGCACTTAGAGGATCATGTGGCAATTTAAATTCAACTCGATCTCCTCCAATTCCCAAGGACAACGTACCTCTCCCTAAGGCAGTCACTACATCTGTCGTTGCTTGAAAAGGTCTTCCTAGAAGAATTTCACAGCTTTGGAGCGGTGGAATGTCCATGACAACAAAGTCCACCGGAAATATGAATCTATCCACTTTGACGAGAACATCTTCACATACTCCATAGGGTCTCACGGTAGACCCATCCGCCAATTCAATGGTTGCGGCCAACTTCTTTATCTCTTTTAACCCAAGCTTTTGAAATGTCGCCAGAGGCATGAGATTTATGCTAGTGCCAGAATCACATTGCACTTTTGGAAAATGTCGATCACCTATCGAGCATGGAATGTAGAAGCTTCCTGGGTCTTTTCTCTTCTTTGGCGAACTCCCGTGAATCATAGAGCTCACCATCTCATTCATCCGACAAATATCATCGTCTTTTATTCGCCTCTTCTTATTTATGATTTCTTTAATGAACTTCCCATAGGCGGGTACCTTCTCAATCATCTCCACTAATGGAATATTGATGTGGAATTTTCTGAATATCTCTAGGAATTTCCTAAAATGACGATGCTCTTTCTTGGACTTAGGATTGACCAGATTTGAAACATCTGCTGCATCAACACGCGTGTGAGGTGGCACATATGAGCTTTTCAGGGGTACCTCCCCTAAGCTTATTTCAATCACTCCCTCCGACGTGGGCTTTGGCGAGATATCCTCAATAGTACCAGCCTGTTGTGGTTCCTCTCTCGCATTCGTTGTATCCACACGTGCACAAACAACCTTCAATTGTTCTTCTTGCCTAGATGGAGATACAATATTCATGACTCGCTGTGATTTTCTGAAGAACGGGTTTCCGCCCGGCAATCCATAGTAAGTGCGTGGATACGGTATCGCTGGTGTCGCATGCGTACTAAAGGTCATTTTTCTTTCTTCCACAGCTTCTTGTACCTGAGATTTCTCCTCATTGCTTACCACAGACATATACTTGACCTGATGGTGTGCTTGGGCCACGTTTGCATTCTCGGCTGGTTTGTGTTGATTGGCGTGCTTGATGGCCGCCACTTCACTCGAAATCTGTGCCACGGTGGTTTCTAATGCCCGCATTTATGCTCCATGGCTTTGCAACGTCTGTCCAAACTTAGTTAGAATATCACCTTAAGATTGCAATTGCTTACCAAACATGGCCATCATCTCTTGGTTTTGCTGTACCATTTGACTCAGTAGTTCAGTGTTCTTATCCTCGGCTCTCTGCTGTGGCTCGGCATCCAGATCCTGCAGAAAATTATTAGGATCCTTCCATGAGAACTTTTTGTCCTTCCTCCATGCATAGTCGTTGTTTCTATAGCCCTATTGTTGCATAAATTTCACTTGGGCCTCCTCATCTTCAGATGCATCTTCCTTAGCTAGCAGCTTCTTGGCTAGAAGATCTAACTTATCGTTCAGCTCCCTAACTATTCTGGATTCGCCAGCAACCTTGACCTGTTCCACGGCACCTCTGTCACCCCATGACTGTTTCCTAGCCATGTTCTTTAATATCTCCCAACATCTGGTATTTGTATTATTCAGAAAGAAACCGGATCCAGCTGAATCAAGATTACTTCTATCGTGCTCGGAAAGAGCAAAATAAAAGATTTTTACTTGTGTTTCCTTATCCAGCCCATGATGTGGGCACCTCCTCAGCATAACCTGAAATCGCTCCCAGGTCTCCGAATATGTCTCACCCGCCTGTTGAGTGAAATTGTGAATCTTCCTAATCATGTCGTTAGTTTTCTTAGGAGGGAAGAACCTCTCAAAGAAAACCTCCACCATATGATCCCAAGACTCCACAAATTCGTCATCTAGGTTGTGTAGCCACTCTCTTGCTGCTCCTGCCAAGGAACTTGGGAACAGCTTGAGGTACAAAGCATCTTGTGGAAACCTGTCTATCTTTACCATGTCACAGTTTTCAACAAACTGGTTGATGTGTGCAACAGGACCTCATTCTTCAACCCATGAAATGCATTTGATTTTACCAAATTAATCAACGCTGGATCGATCTTATATGTCGGTATGTCGATCCCCTTTTTCTTTATAGGCCCCTTTGAAGCTGATGAAGAAGAAGCTTTGATCTTCTCCCATATGGTCTGTGGCTCAGCCATGTCTTCTGCTTCAGATTCAGAATTTATTCCTTCTTGGTGCTCTTGCTCGTAGTGCTCCTCGTCCTCAGGTCCTGGAGGTGGAACCTTGGGTGTGCGATTGGCGTAGTCCGTACTACGTGTATGCACCATGCAACGTACCTGAAATGAGAAAATTCGAGTTCAGTACTATGCTTGGATGAGTATAAACAATTATAGAGAAATTTAGAAATATTTGAAGTTGTTTCAAAATAAAAAAAATGTGGCCTAGAGTGGCCGCTCGTAGCACTCGAAGTGCCAACAATTCTCCGTATCCCCAGAAACGGCGCCAAAAACTTGACGTGTATTTTACTACGCGCTAAAAACGCAAGTATACGCGTCGAGTAGTACATGCCTTTGTGAGGCCCGAGTCGAACACATGGATACTCGGAATTATTGGAGACTCCTACTAACTATTTGCGATCAGCTAAGCCGAATAACAAATTAGGGTTTGTTGTCAAAATTAAAAGAAAATAAAAATAAAACAAAGCAAACAATCAATTAAAGGTTAATTTAATCAATTCAAAAGGGTATCTTTAGGATTGCAGTTTCACCGCGGGTTATCATTGTATTAGGTTTCATATAATTCCTCAATCTTCTCTCTCTATCCGGGTAGTGGCCTGAAAATAGAATTACCCACTGTCGTGGTGTAATCCACTACTTAGGTTTAGGTTGATTCCACCGTCGTAGTAATCTATTCCCTAAACTAAGCGCATTACGAACGATCTCTCAGTTTCCACCATTAATTTTACACCTCCTTTTTCAAGGGATTTATCGATTAATGTAGGTTTCGTCTCTTTTCAACCGTTAATCCTTCTGTCGAAGTGATTAAGGGCATTAGGTTATTATTATGGTGATCAAGCATAACAATATATGGAGAAAATGAAACTATACCACGGATTTAAGAGAAAAAATATGAATTATTAATATAAAACTGTCATACAATGCATTCCCGGGCTACTCCCGGTCCTAAAGATAGAGGGGATTAGCCCCGCATGTTCATCTCACACAAGTACATGGTAGAAATAGGGGAAATCATATGAAAAACATGAATTAAATGGGAAAACCCCTGAACGGAGGAGAACCGAGTGATCCTTTGCGTAGAACACGAGCTTTCCCGCCTCTCGGCGGTGAAATCCGTCTTCGGCAGCGTCCGGATCGACAGGTATGAACTTCTGGCCTCCGTTCTCCTTTCTCTTGCTCCTCGACACTTGTGCAATGGCAAATGAGATGATCCTCCCGTCTCGGCGGTTGTCATTAGGTATAAGTCCCTAATTAGGTCGTCAATTAACTCCAGCCGTCCGATTGAAATCAATCTGAATCCAACGCATATCTGACGGTGTCGATACCATCGACGCGGGTCGATGGTATCGACCCAGTGTAGTAGCGACAACCTTCTTGTCTTTTCGTCCGAGTGCCTGTAGCCATCTCGATGCCATCGACTTGGGTCGATGGTATCGACTACTCTGTAGCGTCGATTTTGTCGTTTAGCGACGTTGTAGCCTCCATGCGTCGATGGTATCGACTTGGGGTCGATACTATCGACAGCTTCCTCGCCAGCAACCTGAAGGGGTCTCGATACCATCGCTTGAGTGTTGATGGTATCAACTCTTTGCTGCTCCTTTCGGCTGGCAACATGCGACCTTGTCGATGGTATCGACTTCCGTCGATGGTATCGACGGAAGCAGACACTTATTTTTCCTGAAATTCAAAGACAAGATCAAATAAATCCACACGAATTATAATAATGTGATAATTAATGATCAAAATGATAAAACTAAGGGGATTTGACATAAAATGATGGCAAAGACCAAAATGGGTGAACTATGCAATATTAACCATAAAAATGACTAATAAAAGCACAAAACACATATCAAAAAGGTCTATAAATGCGACTCAAAATCATCTCATCAATCTCATAACTTTATTTTTATGTATATACACTTTATCATCTAGAAAGGACTAGCAACCTAATTTCTTACTTGTGTTTTTGTAAAAGTATCTAGTAGCTTATAATAAAGCGGATGTTTGCCTACTAAGGTAGTTTTTTAAAAAAAATTAAAGGGTCAACCATATTCATCCTGCACCCTTAGATAAACTCAATAAAGAATAATTACATCGAAGGGGCATCCACCCCAACACCAAGTGAACACTCCACAAAAAAATGTCTTCCCGACAGAGAACCATCAAGTCAGGAAACTCTATGTAGACTATTCATCTAAGAAGGAAGGAGTAAAATAAAAAACCTCGATCACAACCATAGCCAGTCATCTTCATATATAGATAGATCTTCCAAGAAGGGAATAAAACCAAAGAAATCAATTGAGGCCACCATCAGAAAACAAAACAAAGACATGATCGAGCATCCATCTCAAAGGAAGAATCAAACCTCATGCACCCTCATATCAACAACAAAAATGGAGATCTTTAAAGCTATCCCGAAAGGAATGCAACCATCAAGATTCAGAACCAACCACCCGTTGTGTTGAAAACCTCAAAAACCAAATCGCTTCATCTTGGGACCTCTTCCCACACTCCGGACATCATCATAGAAATCCTCCCATTCACCTTCACTGTCGAAAAACATGCTACATCGTTCTCCGTCTGAATCTTGTCCTACTCCACATTCAACCTAGGTCGAGGGGTACTCGACCATGTTTATCTTCCTTTTTTGGTATTTGCTTTTAGTTTCAAACACAAGTCACTATGTCATGCCACATCACGTAGTGGTATAAGACTATAAGAGTCGTTTAAGTTGTTGTATAAGAGCATATAACATATATTATAATAAAGAACAATGCAATGTCAGTTCTGTACAGCCAGTGAGAGAGATTGTTTATAGTCCACGTTACATCAATTATCAAATCATTTTCTTTATGCAAGTTTTATTTAAAGGATTATGAGTACTAATTATATATTTACCATCACAACAGAAAAATGTCAAATAAGGGGAGCGAGGTAATTTTAATAACACCATTCTATGTGTTCGAGTGAGTTAGTTAGCACTTGATCAAATTATCTTTTTCTAACATGTTATATATAGATTATTATGAAGCCGATAATTTTTTTGGTGGTTTGACTCTGAGTTCGTCGAATTGGTTTGTTCCTTTCCTTTTATTTGTAGTACATTTCATGTTGCTTATTTGATTTGTTGTTGTTTTAGTATTTTTTAACAATAAATATGTATATGCCAGTGAAGGATTAGAAATAATTTGGTACTGTCAAATTATAGATTATAGGGAATTAGCTGACCGCCGATTAAATAATTTTTTCTAAATTGTATGTTCATTACTTGGAGTATCATAAATAGGAGGCCAAGAACCATTTCATCGCTCTACTGAATTTCTTTATTTTTTTATTGAATTTTATATTTTTTAATCATTTTTGTATTATTTTTCTTAACACTAAGAAAAGACATGATAGAGAATCAGAGCAGACATAATTTTTTATAATGACACACTACATATTAAATGATGTCAACTAGTGGGTTTATTCTCTTATAAAATATATTACGTAAATTGTGAGATTGATTACAAACTCGAAAGAAAACCCAAATTTGAGTTTGGATTTTGATCGATCCACAATGAGTTTACCGACCAGTTTTGTTTTGAAAGTGTTGGAAGTTGATGTCTTAATAAAAATTGAATTGTATCTAAGATTTTTCCTAGGAGATTCGTAAGGCTTGCGCCGAGCCCAACTTGGGGAGCTCAACCCCATCCCGTAAGGAGCATAGCCCATTAAGTCACGTAAAGGCTATGCTCATTAAGTCACGTAAAGGCCGGCTGCGCTACACGAGAAATAATTCCGAACAGCACCACCAGGGAGATTCGAACCCGAAACCCTTCACGAGGGGCCCGTCCTGCGACCACCTGAGCTACTGCTCGCCGACAACCATACTATTTAATTACTTTTTCTTTATATATTGCATCAATTTTTTATTATTATCCTTATTGTCGGTAAAAAAACCATACTATTTTTTAACCGACAATAAGGATAATAATAAAGAAATTGATGCAATAAATATAAAAAAGTAATTAAATATTTTGTATTTTATACCCACATAATGGATTAATTTAATTAAAAAACGCGTGCTTAACACTTGCCTTCTACTCATTTCTATAAGACACGTTTGAATTCGATAATGATATCCCCATTTATATTTTTTTCTTTTTTAGAAAAATACTTTTGCCCCCGCTAAACCCACGAGGAAAAGGAAAAAAAACCTAAATGGCACATTTGCCAATTTTAATTACCAAAATGGCACGTTCTTGAACTTATTGCCCAAAATGGCACATTTGCAGACCAATGCGTCCCCTGCTGGGACGCATTGCTCTCTCGGGAGGCAATGCGTCCCAACCGGGGACGCATTGCCCCCACAGGAGGGCAATGCGTCCCAAAGCCGGACGTATTGCTTTTTTTATTTTTTTTTTTATTTTTTTTGAATTATTATACCATGTATATTATATATACATATATATGTTAAATTGCTAAATTAATATAATCTAAATTAACTTATATACAATTAGCCATATATTTAAAATAATATCTGAAGATAATAAAATAATAACAGAATATTATATTTATCAAAACATAATGTTTATAAAGGTAGATAAAAATATTCAAAATTAATAGATATAATACTAAAATTATATAATAAAGTGTAAAATTATAAAATAAAGAAAATATATACATGTATTTATTTGTAAACTTAGAAGAAAAAATTAATATAGCAATAAAAATAAGAAAATAAGAAAATATTAATATAGCAAAATTATATATATATATATATATATATATATATTAAAGGTATGATACATAATATCAAAAATATACATATATATACATCATATATATGCATACATAATATATATATATATATATATATATATATATATATATATATATATATATATATATATATATATATATATATATATATATAGGGCAACGATCCAGTGAGAAACATATCTGGTGAGAGCATGAGAGGCATTTGAATAACTCTCCACATAGATCAATTTTTCATAATCCAACCGTATAGATTACAAGTATACCTTAATATCTACCTTGTTATAAAATTTTATCACCATCTAATTTGTAGATCATTCACAACAACCAAATATTTTTCGACGCTCTATATTGAATTTCAGGCTGACTGTTGGATGTAAAAAGTGTATATTGTACATATGGCCATCTAAATAATGTCTGATTGCAATGATTTTTTGTGAGAAGGTAAATGAAATGATGCTTTTTCCATCTATATGGTTGGATTTTTAAAAACAGCTCCCAATTTGTAATTATTCAAATGCCTCTCATGCTCTCACCGTAGGATGTTTCTCACTGGATCGCTACCCTATATATATATATAATATATACATAATATATATATACATAATATATATATGTACATATACATATCTATATATACATATCTATATATACATATATATACATAATATATATATATATATACATATATATACATAATATATACATAATATATATATGTACAAATATAATATATATATATATTATATACATATACATATATATACAAATATTATATATATATATATATATATTATACATATACATATATATTTATCATAACATAATATTTATAAATGTAGATAAAAATATTCAAAATTAATAGATATAACACTAAAATTATATAATAAAGTGTAAAATTATAAAAATAAAGAAAATATATACATGTATTTATTTGTAAACTTAGAAGAAAAAAACTAATATAGCAATAAAAATAAGAAAATAAGAAAATACTAATATAACAAAATAATATATATATATATTAAAGGTATGATACATAATATCAAAAATATACATATGTATACATCATATATATATATACATACATAATATATATATATATATATATATATATATATATATACACACACACACATAATATATATACATACATAATATATATATATATACATAATATATATATGTACATATACATATATATATACATATATATACATAATATATATACATAATATATACGTAATATATATATATATATATATATATATATATATATATATATATATATATTATAGACACATATACATATATATATATGTATATATATATATATTATACATATACATATATATTTATCAAACATAATATTTATAAATGTAGATGAAAATATTCAAAATTAATAGATATAATACTACAATTATATAATAAAGTTTAAAATTATAAAATAAAGAAAACATAAACATGTATTTATTTGTAAACTTAGAAGGAAAAAACTAATATAGCAATAAAAATAAGAAAATACTTGTATATGTTTTTATTTATATATTAGTTTTTTTCATCTAAGTTTACAAATAAATACGTATATGTTTTCTTTATTTTTATAATTTTACACTTTATTATATAATTTTAGTATTATATCTATTAATTTTGAGTATTTTTATCTACATTTATAAATATTATATTTTCATAAATATAATATTCTGTATTATTTTATTATTTTCAGATATTATTTTAAATATATGGCTAATTGTATATAAGTTAATTTAGATTATATTAATTTAGCAACTGAATATATATATGTATATATAATATACATGGTATACATGGTATCATTATTAAAAAAAATAAAAAAATAAAAAAAGCAATACGTCCGACTTCGGGACGCATTGCCCCCACAGGAGGGCAATGCGTCCCAACCGGGGACGCATTGCCTCCCGAGAGAGCAATGCGTCCCAATAGGGGACGCATTGCTCCAGAAATGTGCCATTTTGGGCAATAAGTTCAAGAACGTGCCATTTTGGTAATTAAAATTGACAAATGTGCCATTTAGGTAATTTGGCCCGAGGAAAATACCGTTTCCCTCTTCTTCCCCGAACCCTCAGCCTCGATGCCCGAGACTTTGCACCGCTCAGAGCCTTACGCCGTGGGCACCCCAGCTGGCCTATCCATGAGCTTCACCAGCGCCGTTGAAGTTCCCTGTAACTTCCACTAGTGCAGAGACACACCCAGGAACTTCTACCGGTGGCGTAAACGTTCCCTGGAATTACTGTCGATGGCTGCCACAGCGGCCTTCCCTGGAGCTTGGCGGCGGCGACGTTTCCCGAAACAATTACCGGCGTCGTGGTCATTCCCGGATCTTCTAACGGAGACGACTCCCTTTTTCCAGCTGATTTATTTCCTGCCCTACTGGTCTCTCAAAAGGGCGGCCTACTAAGGAATATAAGGTAATAACATCCTCCTCTCATTCACCCCTCCTCTTATAATTCATTGCATTCTACTTCTCTTCCTCCTCCTCCTCCTTGTCTTCCACCTCTTCTCCCATTCTTCTTCAGCCCTCTTCCTTCTAGTTTCCTTTCTTCAGTCTCCCCCCCCACAACAACACGTACACACTACTGTCGTTTTTTTTCTTCTTCAACCCTTCTTTTCTATTCTATCACCTTCTGCCGCCATTCTTCCCAAATTCTCTTGCTCTTGCCGACTTCTCTCTGCCATCCTCCTCTTTGTCTTCCTCAGCTCTCTGACGTTAATCCTTGTTGATCTTCGATTTAGTCGCTTCCTCCTCATTCTCTCGGCCCACTTCTTGTCTTCCTCTTGTTACTAACCTCTATTGTCTTCCTCCCCTTCTCTCATCTCCTTCTCGTTTCTGAAATTGTCCTTTTTTCAGTTCTTATTGTCTTCCCCATCCACCACCTCGTTCCCACCTATTTATTTAGCTATTCATTTAAGGCAAAAATACATAAATGGCACATTTGCCAATTTTAATTACCAAAATGGCACGTTCTTGAACTTATTGCCCAAAATGGCACATTTGCAGACCAATGCGTCCCCTGCTGGGACGCATTGCCCCCACAGGAGGGCAATGCGTCCCAAAGCCGGACGTATTGCTTTTTTTATTTTTTTTTAATTATGATACCATGTATATTATATATACATATATATGTTAAATTGCTAAATTAATATAATCTAAATTAACTTATATACAATTAGCCATATATTTAAAATAATATCTGAAGATAATAAAATAATAACAGAATATTATATTTATCAAAACATAATGTTTATAAAGGTAGATAAAAATATTCAAAATTAATAGATATAATACTAAAATTATATAATAAAGTGTAAAATTATAAAATAAAGAAAATATATACATGTATTTATTTGTAAACTTAGAAGAAAAAATTAATATAGCAATAAAAATAAGAAAATAAGAAAATATTAATATAGCAAAATAATATATATATATATATATATATATATATATATATATATATATATATATATATATTAAAGGTATGATACATAATATCAAAAATATACATATATATACATCATATATATACATACATAATATATATATATAATATACATAATATATATATACATAATATATATATATATATACATAATATATATATATGTACATATACATATCTATATATACATATATATACATAATATATATATACATATATATACATAATATATACATAATATATACATAATATATATATGTACAAATATAATATATATATATATTATATACATATACATATATATACAAATATTATATATATATATATATATTATACATATACATATATATATTTATCAAAACATAATATTTATAAATGTAGATAAAAATATTCAAAATTAATAGATATAACACTAAAGTTATATAATAAAGTGTAAAATTATAAAAATAAAGAAAATATATATTTATCAAAACATAATATTTATATAAATATTATATATTTATCAAAACATAATATATATTTATCAAAACATAATATTTATATAAATATTTATATATATTTATCAAAACATAATAAAGAAAAGTGTTATATATATATATATATATATATATATATATATATATATATATATATATATTATACATATACATATATATATTTATCAAAACATAATATTTATAAATGTAGATAAAAATATTCAAAATTAATAGATATAACACTAAAATTATATAATAAAGTGTAAAATTATAAAAATAAAGAAAATATATACATGTATTTATTTGTAAACTTAGAAGAAAAAAACTAATATAGCAATAAAAATAAGAAAATAAGAAAATAGTAATATAACAAAATAATATATATATATATGTATATATATATATATATATATATATATATATATATATATTAAAGGTATGATACATAATATCAAAAATATACATATATATACATCATATATATACATAATATATATATATATATACATAATATATATATACATACATAATATATATATATACATAATATATATGTACATATACATATATATACATATATATATATATACATAATATATATACATAATATATATACATAATATATATACATAATATATACGTAATGTATATATATATATATATATATATATATATATTATATACACATATACATATATATATATGTACAAATATAATATATATATATATATATATATATATATATTATACATATACATATATATTTATCAAAACATAATATTTATAAATGTAGATAAAAATATTCAAAATTAATAGATATAATACTACAATTATATAATAAAGTTTAAAATTATAAAATACAGAAAACATAAACATGTATTTATTTGTAAACTTAGAAGGAAAAAACTAATATAGCAATAAAAATAAGAAAATACTTGTATATGTTTTTATTTATATATTAGTTTTTTTAATCTAAGTTTACAAATAAATACGTATATGTTTTCTTTATTTTTATAATTTTACACTTTATTATATAATTTTAGTATTATATCTATTAATTTTGAGTATTTTTATCTACATTTATAAATATTATATTTTCATAAATATAATATTCTGTTATTATTTTATTATTTTCAGATATTATTTTAAATATATGGCTAATTGTATATAAGTTAATTTAGATTATATTAATTTAGCAACTGAATATATATATGTATATATAATATACATGGTATACATGGTATCATTATTCAAAAAAAATAAAAAAAATAAAAAAAGTAATACGTCCGACTTCGGGACGCATTGCCCACACATGAGGGCAATGCGTCCCCGGTTGGGACGCATTGCTCCAGAAATGTGCCATTTTGGGCAATAAGTTCAAGAACGTGCCATTTTGGTAATTAAAATTGACAAATGTGCCATTTAGGTATTTTGGCCTTCATTTAATTAGTCAATTAGTAGATTTAGGTGCTAATTGTTATTATGCATAAAAATACACTGATTGCTGCATTAGTTATCTCTGAATCCCTGATTCAATGTTTATTATTGCTTCAGTCGATTACCATCTTAGCTACCCCGCCTACCAATTGGTAAATTTGCACAATATATTACTAACAGATTGTATTAATTCTAGCGACCTGTTTGGTATGTGGTGAATGGAGGGGGAAGGGAAGGGAGGGGAAAGGACTTAGGCTGTTTGGTTGCACATGCTGAAGGGGAAGGGAAGGGAATGGAGGGGATAGAGGAGAAAAAATTAAGTGTATTTCCAGCCACTTTTCTCCCCACCAAATCGGAGTGGAGACAAGGGGAAGGAAAAAACTTGGCGGAAAACTTATGATAAAGCTTGGAGAGAATTATGGAACGTGGAGGAAAATGTAAATAATATGGCGGGAAATACTTGTATAGCTCACAATTAATGAGAATAAAGAGCATGTGGTCTCTCACCTCAAGTGATATATAAAATGTTGGATTTTTGAGGGAAAATTTAGAGGGAAAATTAAAAATAAAAGGAAACTAGAATAAAATTAGAATGTTGCGCACAATTTAGAAGGAATCTTAAAAAGTCTAAAAAAAATGTTGGCAGAGAATACAGAAAGTTTTAGATAAATAAAAATTACAAACATGATATAATAAGGAAAAATTGAAAAATGAAGGGAATTGTAGAGGGAAGTGGAGGAAACTCCCAAGTTATGGAGGGAACTTAAATAAATGGAGGGAAAGTTGTAAATATAGAGGGAACTACTACGTATAACCACAATGGCTATAAAAAGAGAAGTGGTAGTGTTTTAAAAATCGGGGTATGCGGCCTTATAATCGGCCTTGTAAGCGGTGCGGTCAGTGCAAAATCCGCATAGTGCAAAGCGGACCTCAAAGCGGGCCCGGCCCTTTTAATCGGTAGTACGGGCGCATATACGGCCTTTTAAGCGCCGATTTTCAGTTGGAATTGTTTTTTTTTTTTTCTGACTTAAACCCAAACCCTCGGTTTACAGAACCCGACTCCCCTCACCCTCACTCACACCCCCCCCGACCTACCCCGACAAAACGCGGGACTCAGTCAGAAACCCCCGCTCCAGCAAAACCCTTCCCTAGCTTCTTCAGCGTTTTCTCCCCCAATCGGAGCAGTCCCCAGCAGCTTCCCCCATCTTCAGAGGCCACGGCGGCGGCTGTTCCTCACCCCAGAGACGGCGGCTGTTCCTCACCCCAGAGACGGCGGCAGCTAAGCTCCAGCTCCAGCCGCGGCGGCGACTCAAGCTCCAGCTCCAGCCGGCGGCGACTCAAGCTCCAGCTCCAGCCGGCGGCGACGCCTGAGCCTACTCCCGTGGCTGCTCAAGGACTCGGCGGCTGACTCCACTTCCAAAGCCGCAGGTACTTCACCTCCTCCACCCATCTTCTTCATTTTTTTTCTGGATTGGATTTCCTTGCTACTGCAGCGCTGCTTATTCCGTTCTCTCTAGTTTTTTTTTTTGCGATGCATTCTATTCTCCTGTCATCTCCTTTCTTCACCTGCTTACGTTTGATTCTCTCTCCCTTATCTTCTTTCATTTTCGAATTCCTCTTTTCCAGTGACAAAAACATTGTCCCCAACTCACTGTTGGGTGTCGATCCCCCAATTTCCTATTCTCCTGTCATCTCCTTTCTTCACCTGCTTACTGTTCTTCATATTTTTTATCTAATCCCCTCATTTTCTGTTCTCTACTCCTCTTCTTTTCTATTTTTCTCTTTCCCAAATACCCATCTATTGGATGTCGCCCCTTAATTCCTAATTTCCCTGATTGCTTGTTATTCTTGCACGTGTGGTTTGGTTTGGTTGGTCTCATCCTCATCTATTATTCTTGCTGTCTTGCATGTGTAATCTAATTGTATGTCTAATAACTGAAATGCATCATTTCATATATTATTTTTGTATGGTGTTGATATGTATGTATGTGTGGTTAGGTTTGTTTGATATGTTTTATTTTGATATGTATGTATGTGTGGTTAGGTTTGTTTGATATGTTTTATTTTGTCTTATTTGAACCGATTTAAAGTTTTAGGGTATAAATATGTAATTGCACAAATTAATATGCAATTGTAAGATTAATTTATCTATAATAATTAATTTATTAAAAAAAAATCCAAAAACGCATATACTCCCGCATATACCCCCGCATACCGCATATACTCTACAAGGTGACATGTCCGAACGCATAGCGCATACCGCTTTTTAAAACACTGGTTGCGCACAATTTAGAAGGAATCTTAAAAAGTCTAAAAAAAATGTTGGCAGAGAATACAGAAAGTTTTAGATAAATAAAAATTACAAACATGATATAATAAGGAAAAATTGAAAAATGAAGGGAATTGTAGAGGGAAGTGGAGGAAACTCCCAAGTTATGGAGGGAACTTAAATAAATGGAGGGAAAGTTGTAAATATAGAGGGAACTACTACGTATAACCACAATGGCTATAAAAAGAGAAGTGGTAGTCCCTATTTGCATCAACACTGTTCTACATCACTACATAATAAGTTGCATAAAGCCAAGACATTGTTGACGAAAGGGCGTGACAACAACAAAGGTATGCAATCGATCACTACTAGTGATAACATGCGAAAGTTGTTATTCTCTTATCATTCCCTCCTTTGCGGTGATGGTTCCTAACTATTTTATTTCTTTCACATTTTTATCGACGTGATTTTACATATGCTTATTTTTTAGATGCACATTAAAGGTCATGATGAAAATAACAAGAATATATATCATTAGTTGGAAAGACGTCGCCT
The DNA here is from genome assembly GCA_963693085.1 of Alisma plantago-aquatica. Taxonomy (NCBI): domain Eukaryota; kingdom Viridiplantae; phylum Streptophyta; class Magnoliopsida; order Alismatales; family Alismataceae; genus Alisma; species Alisma plantago-aquatica. The sequence continues at coordinate 1,388,097,618 of OY856409.1, forward strand.
ATGGTTCATCTTTTGTGCTATGCGACATTTTATTGCATGCCAAAAAGAAAAAAAATACAAGCTGACCACATTGTCAGAGAATCATCACTTGAGAAAGAAAACATGCGAAAAAAATGTGTTATATCTTCATCAAATAGGTGATAATTGTCACAACGCTTTGAGGATGAGGTACAAAACATTCGAGAATCTATGTCTATTGCTTAAAAATGAGTGTGGTTTACAGAAAACAAAAAATGCTTCAACTGAAGAACAAGTGGCCATGTTTCTTCATACAGTCTCCTTCTGCGATAATATGGTTTGTTAGAAATATGACATGTTTTTATATTTTTTATGTTCTCTCCCCTTCCCTTCCCCATGCTAACCAAACCGACTAAAATAAGTGTCCCTTCCCTTCTCTTCCCTTCCCTTCCACTCCCCTTCATTCACCGCGTACCAAACATAGCGTAAATGTATTTTTCCTTGTTCTAACTTTCATAGGTTCTCCCTATATTAGAATAAGCTTAAAGGTCCTAAGTTGAATCATGCAATTCGAATTGTACAATGTATTCATAGTTTTCATAATTAGACAATCAATTAAAAAATCGAAAACCATGGGCATATCCGCCTGCATACTATCGTATATTCTTAGTACCATACCACTTGGAAGAAAATTGCTATGCAAGTACTTTCTTGTATATCACTAAAACCAGGATTGGAAAAATAGTTTGCCTGCTGCTTATATTGATTCAAACCTTTAAATTTTTTTTTAGGGGCTCCGATGCGCTCTAAGCAGGCAATTTAAACAAGTTTAGGAATTCCAGATTCGGAGCAGTCCAGAGAAAGAACTAAGTGCTGATATTGAAGCTGACACTGGCTTGCCCATGTTGAAATCACCAGATTATTATACCGTACCTCCTTTGGGAGGTATCCACCTCAATGAAAGTATTGATTCTGGTTATGCAAGTAGAGTTCCGAACTTTATTGTCGGAAGGTCTGATTATGGACAGATCGAGTTCCTTGGGGAGACTGATATTAGACAGTTGGATATTGAAAGAATCGTAAAATTTGGTAGGCATTCAGTCTCAGTGTATGAAAATGAAAGCGAAAAACCTCCTGTTGGTCATGGCTTAAATAAACCAGCCGTAGTAACACTTATCCTGAATCTGAAAATTTGTCGTCTCCAAAATGAACAGCTGGAGAAGCTCAAGATTAAGTTGAAACAATGCACAGAAAGGCAGGGGGCATTCTTTGTTTCATTTAATTCTTTAACTGGAGAATGGAAATTTATAGTTAACCATTTCAGTAGGTTTGGGCTTGACGAAGAGGATGAAGAAGACGTTTTCATGGATGATGCTACTGTTGAGCAAGATGAGGAAATAGAAGATATTGCAATGGATCCGGAGGAAGTTTCCCTATCACATTCACTTCCCGCTCATTTGGGGCTTGACCCGGCAAAAATGAAAGAAATGAGAATGATCATGTTTCCCGCGGACGATGAAGATGAAGAATCAAATAGGAGATTTCAACACGAGAGAAGAAATTTTGGGGCAGAACATCTTAGAGTAGATTCACCCAATTCTCATGCCAAATCTTCATCTCACAGGGGTGCCATGCAGGGGTCTGCTAGAAAAATAGTAAATAGAGCAAGTCCTCTGCGCAAAGGTCCACAAGCTTTACTGGAATATCACGATGGTGGGTCCAATATGAGTCCACCTCGGAATATAGTCATGGCTCGACAAATGACTGGTTTGCCTCTGAGAACAAAAGTGGAGGGATTTAAAGTAGAGGCAAAGCATACAACTCCTTTAGAAGGTCACTACACCAGAAATATTGTTGATGCTGCTCTATTCATGGGAAGGTCATTCCGTGTTGGGTGGGGACCAAATGGCACTCTTGTTCATGCTGGTTCACCAGTTGGTAGCCCTGGAAATGGATTATCTTCTGTAATTACCATAGAAAGAGTTGCAATGGATAAATGTTTAAGAGATGAAAAAAATGAATTGAAAGAGGAACTAATTGACCTCTGTATTTCTGCTCCTTTGAATTTGCACAAGTCTTTGGATCATGAATACAGCGTAGGTGGAGTCGATTCTGCTGACCTGAAGACGCAGAAAGTTGTGTCTACCCGATTCGCACTATCAGATATATGCCGAGATTATATTGCACTTGTAGAGAAGCAACTTGAAGTTTCTGGTCTGTCTATGTCTTCTCGTTTAATTCTGATGCATCAAGTAATGGTTTGGGAATTGATAAGAGTTTTATTTTCAGAAAGAGGGGTTGTTGAACGTTCTAGACTTGCACTTAATGAAATAGATGAAGATGGTGAAACTATGCTTCTTGACAGAAAAGATGGGACTTTTGATTTGGACATGGAAGCAAAGCCACTTGCTCGCAGAGCAGATTTCAGTATATGGTTACAAGACAGTGTGTGCCACCGGGTACAAGAAGAAGTGAGTTGCATGAGTGACTCTAATGATCTAGAACATATTCTTATACTCCTGACAGGGAAACAGCTAGATGCTGCAGCTGAGTTGGCTGCTTCCAGAGGGGATGTCAGATTGGCTATTTTATTGAGTCAATCTGCTGGATCGATGGTCAACAGGAATGACATGGCACAGCAGTTAGACCTTTGGAGAAACAATGGTCTGGACTTCAGCTTCATAGAGAAAGATAGGTTAAAAGTGTATGAATTGCTTGCTGGAAACGTTAAAGTCGCTGTAAGTGATTTATCAGTAGACTGGAAAAGATTCCTTGGGTTGGTGATGTGGTACCAGTTGCCACCCGACACATCTCTCCCTTTAATAATCAGCACTTACGAACAGCTTCTTGGGGAAGGGAGAGTTCCACATCCTATTCCCATCTATGTCGACGAAGGACCAGTTGATCAAGTCATGGAATGGAGGGAAGGTGATCACTATGATCTTTCATACTATCTCATGCTTCTTCATTCTGATGAAGATAAGTCTGATATCTTCCTTAAAACCATGTTTAGTGCCTTTTCGTCCACCTATGATGCTCTTGACTACCACATGATCTGGCATCAACGTGCTGTATTGGAGGCTGTTGGTGTGTTTAGCTCTAATGACCTCCATATTCTTGACATGAGTTTTATTTCACAGTTGCTGTGCCTAGGTCAGTGTCACTGGGCAATCTATGTTGCCATTCACATGCCATACCATGAGGATTTCCCTCTTATCCATGACAATATTATCAAAGAGATATTATTCCAATACTGTGAAATTTGGAGTACTGAAGATACACAAAAGCAATTTCTTGAAGATCTTGGGATTCCATCCCAGTGGATGCATGAAGCTCTGGTAAGCACGTTCATCTCCTGTCATCTATCCTGCAGCTCTATTACAATTAAGCCTTATTGGATTTGTGTACTTGCCGTATACCTCCATTTCTGATCGTATGCCTATGGTTTTCTGTAGCTTTCAATGGTTTGTTTGAACACTTGCCAAATACTCGTTTCTTCTGCTTGATATCATTCTGTTATGGCTTATAAGTTATTTTTATTTGGAAACAGGCAACATATTTTCAATACTATCGAAATTTACCCAAAGCTCTTGAGCACTTCATTGAATGCTCAAATTGGCAAAAGGCTCATTCAATATTTATGACTTCAGTGGCACATCCATTATTTTTATCCTGTAAGTTTGCTACATTTCTTAGGAGTGTACTAGCTCTCTACCTGTTTCTTTTATTTGGAAAATGCTCCTCTTTGTAAGTATTATCCGATTATCTTTTACCTTCTCCGCTGTTTGCTCATCAATATATGATGTTTCAATTATGAAATACAACATTCACCTGCTGGTTACCAAGGATAATGGTTTGTATGGATACTGACTAAGAATAATGTGTGGTCTATATATATATATTTTGTTTGCATGTTTCAAATCAAAATATAGCTTGCTTGCAGGAAACCAAGTGGACATGGGAACGTTGTAGAGAGATTTACGACACAGGATACAAAATCTGGTATATAGGTATTAATAAATATAGAAATGGTGTAGGCATTATTGTTGATAAGATGTTGAAGGATGATGTTGTCAAGATCACAAGGATGGGTGATAGAACCATAGCTATCAAGGTTGTTCTTGGGGGGAATATTTTTAACATTATTAGCGCTTATGCCCCCCCAAGTTGGCCTTAGCGAGGAGGCTAAGAATGATTTTTGGGATGACATGGGTGAATTTATGCAGGGAATATCGATAGATGAGAAGATCATTACCGGGAGTGATATAAATGGCCATGTGAAGAGTAGCAATGCTGGATATGAGAGAGTTCATGGTGGTATTGGATATTGCAGCAGAAACAGAGGAGAGGGGATATTAGACTTTGCAGTTGCATATGATATTATTTTGGCAAACACTCATTTTAAGAAAAGAGAATCTCATAAGATTACTTTCAAGATAGGCACAATTGTAGCCAAATTGATTATCTCCTTACGAGGCGGGGGAACTGTAAACTATGCAAGGATCGTAAAGTGATTCCTGGCGAAGAGCTCACGACCAAACATAGGTTGGTGGTTTTGGATATTGACATGAAGATCAATAAAGGCTAGCATAACATAAACCAAGATTGCAGGATCAAGTGGTGGAATCTTAAAGGAGAAAAGAAATTGACTTTTCATGATAAACTCATCAAGGAAGGAACTTGGAACTTGGAGTCTGATGTTAATACTATGTGACATAACATGAGCTCCTGCATGACAAAAATTGCCAAAGAGGTTTTTGGGGAGTCCAAAGGTTGTGGGCCTCCACAAAAAGAGACTTGGAGGTGGAATGATGAAGTATAAAAGGCTATTAAACTGAAAAGGAAGATCTATAAGAGCTTGCCCAAATCTCGAGATGATGCAACCTTCCAGAGATACAAGCAAGCAAAGAAAGAAGCTAAAAAGCTTGTTCAGGAGGCAATGTCTAGCTACTTTGATGATATTTATGAGAAGCTGGACACAAGAAAAGGGGAAAAAGATGTACGTAAAATGGGTCGTATAAGAGAAAGGAAAGGAAGAGACTTGAGTCAAGTAAAATGCATTAAATATGAAGATGGTAGAGTGTTGGTGAAGGACGATGATATCAAGAACCAATGGAGAAATTACTTCCATAAACTTTTCAATGGAGATACTTTAAATAATGTTAGCGACTCATGTGACATAAATACAAGAGATATCATTTACACACGACGAGTTTCACTATTTAAGGTCAAGAATGCTTTGAAAAAGATGAAAATGAGAAAGACATGCATACCAAACGATATTCCCATTGATGTATGGAAGAGTATGGGGGATGAAGGAGTTATGTGGTTAATAAATTTCTTTAACAAGATCATGAAGACCAAGAAGATGACTGATGAGCGGAGAAATAATACTATAGTCCCCATATACAAGAACAAAGGTGATGTTCAGAGCTGCACAAACTACAAAGATATCAAGTTGATGAGTCACACAATGAAGCTTTGGGATATAATTATTGAGCAGAGGCTAAGATGTATAACACAGATATCAAACAACCAATTTGGTTTCATGCCTGGAAAATCAACAACATATGCTATCTTTCTACTAAGGAGGCTTATGAAGAAATATAGAGAAAGCAAACAAAATCTTCATATAGTTTTTATTGATTTGGAAAAGGCTTACGATCGAGTACCTAGGGAAGTGTTGTGGATGGTTTTGAAGAAAAAGGGTGTGCCAATCCAATACATTGACTTGATTAAAGACATATATAATAACTCTGCTGCAAGTGTGAAAACTCCTGGAGGAGAGACACCAACTTTTCCTATCACAGTTGGGGTACACTAAGGATCCACACTCAACCCATATCTGTTCGTTTTTGTTATGGATGAGTTGACAAAGAATGTTCAAGATGATATTCCTTGGTATATGCTATTTGCTGATGATATTGTATTGATTGTTGAAACTAAAGATAGATTGAATTGTAAAGTTGAACTTTGGAGAAAGGCATTGGAATCAAATGGATTGATGATTAGCAGGAGCAAAACTGAGTCTATGCATTGCAATTTCAGCCAATCTCGCAGTGTGAATAGTGGAGCCAAGTTGGATGAGTAGACATACCAAAATGTGATAAATTTTGTTACTTGGGTTCTATTTTTCAAATAGATGGGGATGTCCAAAATGATGTTTGTCATAGAATTACTGCAAGATAGTTGAATGGAGGAGTGCAACCGGAATATTACGTGATCGAGATTCGGAAGATCCCTCTTAAATTAAAAAGCAAGTTTTATAGAACTGCTATATGTCTAGCCATGCTCTGTGGGAGTGAATGTTGGGCGGTGGAGAAACAAGGTCTCAACAAGATGAATGTGGCTGAAATGTGTATGCTGAGATGGATGTCCGAGAAAGACAAGAAAATATCGCTTGAGAAATGACAATATCAGGAATAAAGTGGGGGTGGCCAACATTGAGGACAAATTGCGCGAAGGTCGACTCTGATGATATGGACATGTGCAACGCAGACTACATATGTGCCCATACGAAGTGATGCTATTGAGTCAAGCACAATTAAAAGAAGAAAAGAAAGGCCTAAATTAACATGGGTAGAGCTTATAATGAGAGATTTTGAATCTCTACATCTTGACCAGAATATGACCCATGATAGAGCTGAATGGAAACAAAGGATCTATGTAGCCGACCCCAACATAGTTGAGACTGAGGCTTAAATGATGATGATGGTGATGATGATTATGATGATGATGATTCATTTCTTTTGTTTAAATTAAGAAGATACATCTTATTTTTTTTTACCAAGGAGGTAGGATAGTTTCACACCAAAAAGAGAAGAATAAATTGACAACCAATAAAGCTAATGTTTCATAGTCGAAATCCCTCCATCCCCTATCTATGATCTTTTTTCCAACATATCTCAACGCTCATCCTTCACCAAATGACTTCACTTTACCTGCGTTCCTAAATTTACCACTTCTTTTTATTGTCTGTTGCTCAATTCTCAGCGTTTCAACCGAAGATATCTAGTGTTCTTTTTGTTCCTTACAGTCGCAATGGGTTGCACATTTTGCGCCTCTTTTTCTTTATTGTTTAGGCTGCAGCAAGATTTCAGAGATAATCTAGTCAATATATTACTGGGAAGTGTGGCTTTTGCTAGATTTTTCCTAGAGATAATTAGAGCAATGTCGCATTATGTATTTTTGTTGAAATTCCTTAGATATTTTAATTTGACAATATTTTTACATCTATCGTTTCCGATATATATCTTATTGTTTGATTTATAGTCCATTCTATCCAGCCTGTTTGGATAAGCTGGCTACAAAATTTCTTAATCTCTTTAGGTACTTGGTTGTTCTAAACTCTAATCCTGCAAGGCTGCAAGTTTTGAGGTCACATGAGCTACCGGTACATGTACATGACATAACATAATTTCATTCTTTCTAATTAGTAGAGGCTGACGCGTTCTGCGTTCCGGTGAAGATTAGGCAATGTTGTTATGCCATGGCCAGAGGCGGAACCAGAAATGCACAATAGGGGAGGGCTGAGTTCACAAAGGGGGGCTGAAAAATAAAATATGAAAACACCAAGATTTGAACCTGCACCACTTGCACAACTAAAGATGCAAAGTACCACTTCAGCTAGACTCTTTTTGTGGAAGATACTTTTGAAACATGTATATATCTACAGAGTGTTTATATTTTTATATGTTTATAAGTGCATTTCATCATTTTTTATGTGGGGGGGGAGGGAGGGCTAGAGCCCCCCATCCCTCCACCTAGTTCTGCCCCTGGCCTGGCCATGGCCCATGACCCACTGCTTTGCCATATAAAGTAATGCCAAGCTGAGGTAGAGCACAAATAAAACAATGAAACAAGCACAATATTATACAAATCAATAGGTTCTTATTATACCCTTTACTACATCACAATTGATAAAATAAAATAAGTTAAATGCTCTATGAAAACATAACAAGGCTTTCCAAAAATAGGGAAGCAATCAAAACTAAAATTCTAAAAGACGATTTTTAGTAACTACTAAAAAATTTGCTTTATCTTTGATGGAAATTTAATGGAGAACTAAGTAAAAACCTCTTATGAAACTAAGAGAATAAATAAACAACAACCAATCTCTCCCCGCGGCCGACCCGTCGCTCCGGCGATTAGGGTTTGAAGCGTGGGACACCTTTCTCCACCTCGTGGTTTTCTCTTGCAGGTCCAAGGTTGGTCGATCTCTCTGGTCCTCTACCAGCGATGGCAGACGAATTGGCGGAAAGATGTGCACAGTTGCAGTTGACACCGGAGGAGGAAGATCTAATTGAAGTCACGACGCCGACGGCAGATGGAGACCATAGTCATCTAAGTCTGGCGCTGGTTGCGCGGATCTTAGCAGATAGACCGGTGAACTTTTGGGCAATGAAGCGCACCCTAACTCAGGCATGGGGACTCCATGGCAAGGTCGTATTCAAGCAGATTGAAGGAGGCCAGTTCATCATACAATTCTTTGACTGGCGAGACAAGCTGAAGGTGGAAGAAGGTTCACCGTGGAACTTTGACAATAAACTCCTATTGTTCAAGAACATAGAGACGAATGAGAAGCCGAGGGAAATTGTCATAAACCACAACCTGTTTTGGGTTCGGTTTTATGGCATACCTCTAGGGTTTCGAAACAAACGAAGTATCGAAGAGATCGCGTCTAGGGTAGGCGCAGTGGTCGCGACGGACCTGGACGAACTGGGATGGGATACGTCGGCGAGGGTGAGAATTAACCTCGACGTATCGAAGCCGCTGAAGAGAGTTCTGCGGATGAGAGGAAGCAAGAACAACATGATCGAGATCGAGATAAAATACGAACGGCCGTCGAACTTTTGTCACGGCTGTGGTCGTCTTGGCCACTTTGTCAAAGACTGCGAGGGAAGCGACGAAGGCGAAGGATGGGAGCAGCAGTGGGCGCATGGCTCAAGGCGTCTCCGAGGAAGCCCAGGCGGTCGCTTCAGGAGGAGGTTCACGGCAACAACCGAATAAGCAAGAAGATACACTTCAACTTCAAGCCAACATCAGTGCCCGAGAAGAAGGGGAGCAGTGATCAGGGACCGCAGAAGGGACCAAACCAAGGTGTGGCAGGAAGGGCAAAAAAGGAGCTTGACGAAGATCACTGTGGGTTGACAGAAGCACAAACGCAGATGCAAAACGAAGCGGAAGGCAGTGACGAGGCAGATTATAATCTGGGCGAGTTGTTTCCGGAGAGAACCATAGAGTCCAGTCATAGGAGGCAAGGAGATGGAAGCGAAGAACCAGACTTTTCTTCTACGAAGGTAAGGGAAGATCACAGTCAGACAATGGAGCAGCTGCTGCCTCAAAACACAAGAGAAGATCCAACAGTAGTATGGGGAAGTGGAACACGTGTGAATGACCTGCATGTCACACTAGGGGCGGTCAGGCAGGAGGACAGAATCGAAACAGATAGAACTGAGTAGCAGGCAACCCTTGGGACCGATGAGACGTGGATCAACAATAAGCATGTGATATCAGCTGTTAAAACGAGGGGACAAAGAGAGAAGGAAGATAGAAGAAAAACAGGGAGGAAGACAAAGTCAAACCAATACAAAAAGAGAGACCCACCATGGGTTTATAAGATGAGTAGGAGCCAACGTTTGGGTATCCCAGAGGATGCAGTAGAATGGAGCATGATCGCAGGGAAAAGAGGCAGGCAGTCCGAGCTCTGTGACATGGAACTAGACTCATATGATTCTGTGACTGAGGCAGGGAAGAAAGCAAGGAACATGGACCGAGAAGGGCAGCATGAAGGAGGGTGTACAACCCAAGTAGCGGAGGCTGGACAGAGCCAGCCCCGCGAAGAGCAATGAAAATTCTAAGCTGGAACTGTCAGGGACTAGCCCACCCTGACACGGTTATTGCCCTCAAGTCTAGGTGCATGAGGGAGGGCCCGAGCATAGTTTTTGTGATGGAAACTATGATTTCTAGTGCTGATTTAGAGGTGGTTATGAGGAAGTGCGGCTTCACACAAGGAGTATGTCTTTCTAGTACGGGTAGAGCTGGGGGGATGGGTCTTTGGTGGAAGGATGTCGATCTCACAGTAACATCATATTCCCAACACCATTGTAGCTACGAAATCAAGGAGGGCGACAGTGCTAGCAGATGGAGAGCTATTGGCATATACGGATGGGCGGCACAACAACATAAGCATAAGACATGGGAACTAATGAGAGAACAGAAAGGAATCTCGAATCTGCCTACAATTTTCTTCGGAGACTTCAATGAAATCCTATCCAATTCAGAAAAAGACGGGGGGCCTCCCAAACCTCTCAGGTTCATCCAGGATTTCATGGATGTAGTTGATGACTGTGACCTCACGAATCTGGGATACAATGGCAACATCTTCACTTGGCAGAGAGGTCTCACTCCAGAAACCTTAGTAAGGGAACACCTTGTCAGAGCTCTGGGATGTGCACAATGGGTGGCAAAATTTCCACAGGCAAGAGTGATCCATTGCATCAAATATGAATCCGATCACGTACCCATCATCATCAATACTGAGTACAAAAAGAGGAAGAAGGCAAGGAACCAACAATATTTTTTCTTTGAACCTATGTGGGCAGAGGACAAGGCATGCGAACAAATCATAAAGTCAGCATGGGAAGAGCGGCATATTGCAGATCTTTAAGGAAAGATGGGCTACTGTGAAAGTAAACTGAAAGAATGGGCTGCTGAAAAATTCGGGGAAAGGAGAAGAAAGATCAAACAGTTGGAAGAGGCGTTAAGGGAACTACAAAATTTACCACCTGACAGGACAAACTTAGAGAGGTGCACTCACATTATGACAGAACTCCCAAGAATGGCACAGAAGGGATGAGGCGTTCTGGCATGCCAGAGCAAGGGTGAATGAGATGAAGTCAGGAGACAGAAACACTGCATACTTCCACCACAAGGCATCCCAAAGAAGGAAGAGGAACAAGATTGAAGGCCTAAAGAATGAAGAAGGGCAGTGGAAAGCTGAGGAAGATGAAATAGAAGGCATAGTGCTGAATTTTTTTCAAACTCTTTTTCAGACTAGCAACCCATTCAGATGGGAGGAGGCTACGAGAGGAATCAATACCAAGCTTAGTCAGAATGAGAGTAAGGAGCTCGAGAAAGAAGTCACAACTGAGGAAATCTTGGCGGCACTGAAGTATATGCATCCGAACAAAGCACCGGGCCCGGATGGAATGAAAGCAATGTTTTTTCAGAAGTACTGGCACATAGTAGGGAATGATGTCTCCAACTATATAAAAGGGTGGTGGAAATCTGAAAGAAGCATAGCCGACATCAATGACACGCTGGTGGTGCTAATTCCAAAAACTCAGAAGCCCATGGAGATTGGTGAGTTTAGACCCATCAGTCTATGCAATGTCATCTACAAGATAGCTTCCAAAGTCATAGCAAGCAGGCTGCGACCGTTCATGGATAGAATCATAACCGAAAACCAAAGTGCCTTTATTTCGGGAAGACTCATTACATATAACGCCCTTATTGCCTATGAGCTGTTCCACACAATGAAGAGGGGCAATAAAGCAAAGAAGGGACATATAGCTCTCAAACTGGACATGTCTAAGGCCTATGATAGAGTGGAATGGAAGTTTGTTGATTATGTGCAAGAAAAAATGGGGTTCGGGGAGAAATGGAGGAACAAGGTATATGATTGTATGTCAACTGTGACCCATTCGTTTGCCATCAACGGGGAGCGGACCAGGAAGATTCAACCAACCAGAGGACTTCGCCAGGGTGACCCTCTCTCACCATACCTTTTTATTTTATGTGTCGAAGCTTTTTCTACTTCTCTAACCTTGGCAACGCAGCAAAAGATTATTCAAGGAATCCGAGCAAGCCGTCACGGCCCTCGGGTTTCACACCTTTTCTTTGCAGATGATTCCATCCTGTTTGCGCGAGCAACCAAAGAAGAATGCCTGAAGTTAGCTGAGATTATCAACCAATATGAGCGGGCATCCGGACAGAAAATCAACCTATCCAAAACTGAGGTCGCTTTCAGTAAAGGGGTGGAGCGGGAAAAGAGAGCAGAAATAACACAGCTCTTACAGGTCAAAGAAGTAGACAAGCATGGGAAATATCTTGGGCTGCCCACGGCTGTAGGGAGGTCAAAGAAACAAGTTTTTTCTTATATACAGGAGCGGATATGGAAAAAGCTACAAGGGTGGAAGGAGAAATTGCTGTCCAAAGTAGGAAAAGAAGTCCTCATCAAAGCAGTGGTCCAAGCCATACCATCGTATATCATGAGTATTTTTCAGCTTCCGGGATACCTTCTCGACTCTATAAACAGCACTATAGCGAGATTTTTGTGGGGGGCAAAAGACGGGGAGAGGAAGATGGCATGGGTCAGCTGGGACAACATGTGTAAACCAAAGAACCAAGGTGGATTGGGGTTCAGAAACATACACATTTTCAACCAAGCGCTTCTGGCAAAGCAAATATGGAGACTCTTCCATAGAGAAGATACTTTAGTCTACCGTGTGCTAAAAGCAAGATACTTTCCTAGGGGGACAACACTTAACGCCAGAAGGGGACACGACCCAAGCTTCACCTGGAGGAGTATATGGAATGCAAAGGCCATCATTCTTGAAGGGATGCAGTGGAGAGTGGGAGACGGAACAAATATCAACATATGGGAGGATCCCTGGATCCCGGGAATAAGAGGGAGCATAGAAAGTGTCTACAGTTTCTCAAGCACCAATGTCCAATGGGTGAACCAACTTATAACGGATGATTCTACCACTTGGAACAAGGAAGGCATCTACAACCTCTTCACTCAAGAAATAGCACAGAAGATCCTGGCAATACCACTTGGCCTCAACAAGCAGGAGGATGGCATCTACTGGAAACCAGATAGAAGAGGATAATTCACTGTAAAATCGGCCTATTGGATGGCATCCCAAGACCCGACAGGAAGAGAAGTGCGTAGAAACCAAGAGGAGGCTAATGGATGGAGGCTAGTATGGAGGAAGAACCTCATCCCGAAGGCGGCACATTTCCTATGGAGATGCATGACTGGGGCGTTAGGCACCTTGGGACGTCTATATGACCGTCACTGCCATCCAGACGGAATTTGCAGCATTTGTGGAAGTGAGAAAAAAGACATTAGGCACATGTTGTTTAGGTGCCCTAAGGTGTGGGAGCTCTGGAAAGAAAGCCCGACTGTAGTGCAAGCGAGGATCCGAGAAGCGGGGGAGACCAATGTGGGCAGCGGAATCACGAGCCTCATTACCCAACAGCGAGAAGATGACAACCATGTTATGATAGCTGCACTTTGGGCGGTGTGGACCAGGAGGAACGCAATCATTTTCAAGGAGCAACCGAAGCCACCACTCTTAACTCAACGCCATTTTCTAGCACTACTCGTTGGACACCACGAAGCACAGCAACACAACTTAAATCGACCGACTGCAAAAGAGAAGAGGACGGTGGTCTGGGTGGCGCCCGATGTCGAGATGATCAAGGTCAATTGCGACGCAGCAGTGCACATACATGGCTTTGATGGAACAGGCCTCGTGTGGCGAGATCACGCTGGGAAAGTGCTGCACGTAGCGGGGAGCAGGCGGCCAACTATCCAGGATGTACCGACAGCAGAAGCATGGGCAATTAGGGAGGGCATGCGACAGTCCAAGGAACAACACATATCAAGGCTTGTGGTGGAATTAGACTCGGAAACCATCATCCAGCTCATAAAGGCAGAAGATAAAAGGCCGGATTTGCTTAGAACTCTGCTTGCAGACATTTATAGTTTAAAGTCTTTTTTTCTAGTCTATTAGTTTTGCTTTCTGTAGAAGACAGGCAAATGAACTAGCACACCTGCTAGCTCGTGAAGCCGTCATTAGTTCTAGCTCTTTTTTCTTATCGTCGTCTTTTCCTCAGTCTGTATCAAACTGGAATGAGCCATCTTTGAGCTCGGAGTAATAGAAAGATGGTGATTGACCTCAAAAAAAGAAGAAGTAAAAACCTCTTTACTGTAGACAACTCTTGTTTAACCTTGCAATCAAAATCTTGGATATATGATTTATCGCAATGTTCTTGCTTGCAGTAAGAAAGTAATTAGAGATTGGTATTCAAAACACAAAATCTTATGAAAATTCTCTTAGAATAATTTTTCATTCCAATTTACATAGAAACCACAACTTCTTTCCTTAGAAGACGAAGTAACTGACAATGTCCTTAATTTCTTAGCTATAATGTGAAGAGCTAAAAATTCACGTCCACCTCTCACCCACCAAATAGTAGGCTTGTTGAGAGTCAATTAATTGATAGTATCTGAACCTATGAGTGTTGACTGAGAGTCAGGCTAGAATACACTCGAGTGTACAGATCGCACGAATACACTCAAGTGTGTTTGCATATGAAGACTATTTTTTGCAAAATGTAAACCATTGATCTTCACCGTCGTACTATAATTAGGCTACATGCAAATTTTTAGCCCATCTCAGTCAGGCTAGAATACACTCGAGTGTACAGATCGCACGAATACACTCAAGTGTGTTTGCATATGAAGACTATTTTTTGCAAAATGTAAACCATTGATCTTCACCGTCGCACTATAATTAGGCTACATGCAAATTTTTAGCCCATTTGGATGAGTGTAAGTCACTCATCTGAGGGCAACAAAGTCGACGCACGAAACTAATTTGAAATGCATAATTTTTGCGGTCTTTATAACATGACCTATAAATGTCCAAATGGGCTCAAATTTTGCATATGAGCTATTCACATGATGTTTAAGAAGATCAACGGATTAGATTTTTCAAAAAAATATTGTATCATGGAAAACTACTTGAGTGTATTCCGCTCCGGATACACTCGAGTGTATTCTAGCCTGACTCTATATAGTCAGGCTAGAATACACTCGAGTGTACAGATCGCACGAATACACTCAAGTGTGTTTGCATATCAAGACTATTTTTTGCAAAATGTAAACCATTGATCTTCACCGTCATACTATAACTAGGCTACATACACATTTTGAGCCCATTTGGATGAGTGTAAGTCGCTCATCCAAGGGCAACAAAATTGACGCACGAAACTTATTTGAAATGCATAATTTTTGCGGTCTTTATAACATGACCTATAAATGTCCAAATGTGCTCAAATTTTGCGTATGAACTATTCACAACATGTTTAAGAAGATCAACGGACTAGATTTTTGAAAAAAATATTGCATCATGAAAAACTACTTGAGTGTATTCTGCTCCAAATACACTCGAGTGTATTCTATTATATTATATATATATATGTGTGTGTGTGAAAAAATAATATATATGAAAAAAAGTGTTATGTTATAATAATAACACATGATAAAATAAAACAAGATTTATTTTTTATTTAGGATAATTTCTATTTCTAAGAAAATGTACTTAGTATTTAATTAATGAGGCATACTAGTTGCACCTATCAAAGCAACTAAAAGAAATATCAAAATTAGTTCAAATGGAAGAAAAAATTTGTTGATAATAGACTCCCAATTTGTTGAACATTACTTATCAAGTCCTGTTCTATAATTTGGTTTGATCTTGTAGTCTAGATAGGCAGATAATCTCGTAGCACGACGTCTCTAGGAAAGTAGTAATTAGTGAAAAAAATTACTTGTACAAAGTAAGGCCATTTCCAACAGTCCAAAAATTGAAATCATTATTAATATTCAGAACTATTTGTGAACATTACAACGAATATTATTAAAACATCTATAGCTCCCACATTAATAAGAAGCTGTGCAGCAACAGCCACAAAATAGGAGTTAGATAAAATATACAAATACAATAAGGATATACAAACAAGAACCAGTCCCAGCGAAAAGGTAGAATAAATGGGATTGGTAAATAAAACTACTACTATACCTCCTAATATAACAACTAATCTAAAAAATCCTACAAGGATATCATTATTGTTCAGTTAAACCCATTATGTATCAAGTGAGAAATAAGTAAGTCAAAATATTTAATGATCTTATTCAAGAAGTCCAGGAAAAGAGGAATTCCCTCATTTTTTCTTATATATAATACATTCTTAATTGAATTAAATCTTAATGTAGTATCAGTAAGTATAAATGCAATTATGATATCAATCCCATTTTTTTTTTACAAAAAATGAGTTGGAATTCTGTATTTTGAAACCATTACATTTACTTACATAACATACTTTTTGAACCATTTCACCAGCTATAGGACTGAAGCTGATTCCAATAAGTCTCGTACCATTGAGCTGTTCTGGAACTATTTCTTCAGTCACTTGTCGGGGATTGCTAAGTCTTTCATTTCAAGTTTTAATGATTCTTAGTATCAAGATGATGCTATAAGGTTGTTGTTGGATTCAAAACTGAAAAGACAAGGTGAAAAGACAAGGTATTGGTTGTACCGAGACAAAGTTGATTTATTTACAAAGTGTATTGTAAAAAAGCGGCAAGAAGCAACAGGAAGCAGCTGACACACCGTGTCGTTGAGTGACATTATCTGTCACTTACACACGAAGCAATAGTAGTAGGCGACACGCTGACATGCCGTGTCTGATATCACAATAGCAGTCAAGGAACGAGGTGACCGATACCGACGCCGTTTCGACAGCTTGGAAATAGGTATTTACCAGTATACCGACGGAAATACCGACAGATGCAATCCTGGCCGTTTCGATGCCAAAATGAACGAATTAATTTATGAAATTTTACAGGTGTAATCTCTACACCTAAATGCATCGTTTTATGCAATAAAATTCTATATTGGGTGTGGGGGAGGGGGGCTCCATCATGGGGGAGGTAAGGAATCTGTCCTGTTTCGTTGGGATTTCGATGAAGGATTTCAATGACAAAATGAAGGAATTAAGATATGAAATTTTACTAGCACAAACCACACACTTAAATACACACAATTATGCAATAATATACAATTTACAACATATGAATAACATATCTACTTACAACTCACATCAGTTGTATGTTGAGTGGCACGCTGGTTCTCCATACAGTAATGAGTTGATATTACTGAGATATTGCAGCCATGACATGCACATCCTATAAAGGTGGTTGTATGTAGTCACATGCTCCTCATACACATCATTATTGGCAAATTATATGAAGTTCCATGTTGCTCATTCATGTGCGATACTGTGTAAGTGTATAATACTCGTTTGTAATATATTCACATTACTCTTTAGTAAAACATCTTCCACTAAACATAAATAAGTAACTAATTATATCAATACTAATTGTAATATGTTAGACAAATTGTATGATAATAGTAATTAAGAGTGTTGTAAGTAGGTAGATCTAGTAATAATATTGTAGATCTATATAATATACTTATAGATGTATGTATAGTTCGCGTAAACATATATAATTGGAGTAATATTAGGCTTTGGCGGTAAAAAATAATTTTTTTAGGTGAAAGTGGAAGAAAAAAGTAGGAAAAAGAGATGGAGAGATTGCTAATGGTAGAAATGAAAGAGATTAACTATAATTACCTTGATTTGGGTTGGTATTAGCTCCAATCGCCAAAAATCATCCAAATGCACCTTCTTTTCTCCTCCCAATAAGTAACTACAGTCATTCTCGCAAAAAACGGTATACCCATCGGTATACCGCCGGTTTCGGTCGGTACAGTGAAGTTAGTAGTGCATTTTGCACCGAAATCATCGAAACATGGCGGTATGGGCGGTATACATGTCGGTATATCGGTACTTGCGATCCTATCGGTACGCACGCATGTTTCCGTATCGGTACGCATCGGTATCAGTATTTCGGTCGAAATATCGGCGGTACGGGCGAAACTTCATTCCTTGATAGCAGTCAACGTCGACAAGAAGCAGGCGACACGCCGTGTCAGTTGATAGAATCTTAGGGCAGTAGGTGCAAAGGTTGCACAGAGAAAATGTCAACGAAGCAGGAACACATCGTGCCAAAGTTTTGACACGCCGTGTTGCAAACGGCGAATCGTCAGCAAAAGCAAAAACGATGGAGAAATCTTTTCGGAACTCTATTAAAGCAATATAGAGGATGATGTTTCCCCAATATAGTAGAAATAGGAGATCTTTTCCTTGAATTAGGATTAGATCTCAATAGGGGTTGAAGCAAGGATGATGTAGGATAGGGGCGACATCATATGGGGAGGCAGTGATGACTCCTCCAAGTGAGCAACAATGGCGGCGGCAATAGGAAGGTAGAAGATGGCAGCTACAACATCAATGACAGAGGCAGGAAAGATCTTTGGCGGCGACATCATAGCAAGCAACAACTTTAAGATGATTTTTGTTGTTGTGAAGATGGAGACGACTTCAAGGAGAAGCAAGGATGGATAATCTTTGCGGGCAACCATCAACAACGCCTAGCAGCGGTGATGGCCGTCCGTAAGGGGTGGCAACTCTTCCTTGTGCTCTCTCTCTCTCTCTCTCTCAGGGTTAGGGGCAACACAAGACGGGCTGCTCTGATACCATGTGAAGAAGTAAAATAGAAGGCTATGTGATATTTGACAAGAGGAATCCCCCTCCTCTATATAGTAGTAGGGGGAAGCATACAAACTTTGGATTAAACCCTAATGGGCCAAGACACACTTGGGCCTATATACAAATAGACTCAATTGACTTAATTAACTAAATTAACCAGACTCTCTAATATGTGTGAACAACACAATCGCATGTTGGAGAACCGATGTTTGATCACCATTGGTGCCATCCTATGACTCAAAGAGTGGTCCAAGCTCATAGATCGAAATTGGGATCCCCTATTCCTCATTCCGACAAATGACTCATCTCCGACAGGATCTTTGAAAAGATGGTCGTTTCCCAGTGAACACTCCCTTGCCACCTGCAATTGTCTTAAGTTGCTGTCGCCACCAACCTGGGCCATGATCCCACACATTGCTCTCTGAGTGGCATCAAGATCATGCGATTGGAACATGCGTCGGCCATTTAGCCAAATTCTGAAGGATCATCTATGCGATGGTAGTAGTTCATGGACGTATGGTGTCCTCATTCCGGACCCAACGGTTTGCACTGCACAAGAAGCATTTGATTTGGACTTCTCTTTGCTGACAGCTTCCCTACTTTTGCGACCTTCCTTCTTGCCGACGGCTTGCCTACTTTTGTGACCGTCTTCCTTATCGCCTATCTATAGACCTGCCTTAAGCTGACTCGCCTAAACCTAGGGCAGCTAGCAGTCTTTGCTTGTGCTCGTGCGGTTGCTATAAGCCTATAACACACACATGTCTTAAACCTTCTGCCCCCTTCTCCCTGCTGTGAGTGCGTCAGCTTCATCAGCTCGCCATTTGAGGGCAAAATTCTGCTCTCTACCTCATCTTCGCTTCGAGGGGTGGATATTGTTGCTTTTCTCCTTGAACCCATGGTCTTAGCTGTTTCCTTAAGTTGCTGCCATGTTAGTCTTTAGTAGTTGTTGTCATCACGAGGGCAAGAACCCACATTTGTTGCAATATGTCGACACAATAAGGAGATCCTTGTTACCTATTATTTCCCTTCCTTGCCGGCTAGGAGCAAATTCACAACCATGCGCTATTGCTATGCTCCTTGTCTTTTAGGGCGGCACATGTGGCTTGTTCTACTCTCCCTTCATCCAATATCTCCTGATCCTGATTCTCCATTGTTGTCTAGTTTTTTTTGGGTCCATGGCTGGGCGATTTTTTTTCTCGATTCCCTTCCCTTGACTTTTAGGCTATGGTTCTTTCATCCTACTTTTTAGTTTATTTTTTCCTTCTTTTTGCCGCTTTGCTTGTATGTTATTCATGTTAGCTCATCCTTGCTTTCTAAATTACTTTGTTTTTTGAGTGCCCATATTATTTGTGCTAATATGAAAGACTGAAACGCCCCCTGCTCCAACAATGTCAGTAATCACGTCCTCGTGTAACTTTTTTCTGCAATTATTATGAACAAGGCACATGGTGTATTACCAAACAGGTGGTGAATCCGTATGTTCAAAAAGTCTTCTTGGCGTCTTATCTTATGGCCTTTTGGTAGGGGGTAATTGAAGTTCATTACGTTTATAAGTCTACTTTTTAGCCTTGCAATCTGTTTGGTTGTGTGTAATAGGTTGTAACTCATTGATTTAGATCCCACATCCGACTTCATTGTCAGCTGCAAAATTACAGAAATGTACCGATCCAGATTTGGCCGCAGTCAGGTAAAGTTGCCTTATGTACCTGTTCTCTCGGTGCTTTCCATCTGTAACAGCAGGTTTAGTCTACCTGTGCTTGCATGATATGTTAATGGGACCTGCTGTAAACACATAACCCAACCCTCACAGGATGCGAAACTGCTCGCTGCTGCCAGTTGCCTTTTGTCCACCAAACAACTGTCAGCATAAAGATCAATTTTATATTGTACCATACCAAACAGAACTGGAGTAAAACAAAACATATGATTATCTTTACTCTGTTTTCCAAATGACTAAACTACATCAGACTACACCCTACCAAATAGGTTCAAAAGTGTTGAGGGTGTGGGGTCAAGTTGTGTGAGGGGGAGACAGATTGGAGGATGAGGTGAAGGGAAGGGAATAGGAGAAATATTCGTGGTCGTATTTTCTAGTAGTTTTGCTATTGTTGAGAGGTCTTCCATGTTATTTGCCTTGCATCATCGAGTCTTGCTCTGTATCTGTTTGCCTATTGGCACATGGATTCATTCTCCAGCAGGTGTCCATAATATTGTGATTGCCCTTGTGACGTTGTGCATGCTACATTTGCATGTTGAGTACATACTACCTGTCACTACGCACTGACATTCTCTAGACTGTCTTTTGTTCGGGCCATGTTGTGCATACTACTTGTTACTAGTTATCCACTGCCATGACCTAGCTCTCTTTGGTCTTTGCTAGTATGACACAACACTATCTAGAGTCTAGACTCGACCTTGTTAGCGGCTACCAACCATGTTTTCCACTACTACTACTGTAAATCAAGGAGTGAGGTAACCTATACCGACGCCTTGTTGACAACGTGGACATAGTTATTTACTGATATAATGACAAATTTTGATAAATACAATTCTAGCCGTTTGACGCCAAAATGAACAATATAAATCATGAAAATGTACAAATTTAAATCTCTACAACCATATGCGTTATTTTATGCAATAAAACTGTCTATTTGATATGTTGCAGGGGTCCTTCATCTGGGATGCAAGGAAACTGGATAGTTACTATGGATTCTGATTAGGATTTCAATGGAAAAATGTAGGAATTGTGTTTTGAGATTTTGCTAGCACATCTATGAACTTAAGTAGACATATTCATGAAGTATGCCATATATATATATATATATATATATATATATCAAATATACTAGGGTGTTCTTTATATTTGAGTACTAAAGAATGTCAAGTCTAAACGAAGGCAAAGTACAAATATTACTGTTATTAGATATCAGAGTCTACTAGATACAAGTATAGTGTATACATCAGTTAATAGATGCTAGTTTAATAAAGGAAAGAAAGATACCAAATTGCTTGGTGAATATGGTGGTGGACCTACCCTTCTTGGTAGTTTTTGCTCAACATGAGTTGTTATAAACCTAGAAGCATATCTTGATATGCATTATATTAGATTATAAAAGAAACTCCACCACTTCTTGAAAGTCAATATGTGACTTTGGCATTTGACTTCACAACTATGAAGGAAGTTGGGCAACATCACTAATATGGGGACATGTTTCTTCGCCACCGTCTATTACCACATGATCGAGATATGTAATAGTGAAATCCCCCATCGCTCATGTACATTACTGTGATACATATAATAGGCATAATGCATGTAACAGAATCAGGGATACATATAATAGACATATACATTAGTAAGGAGAGCAACAACATTAGTCTGGACAAGGGGATGGTTGGTCAGAGAGAGACACTGAAAGCGTTTGAGGACTTCATCAACATCAGGTGACAGATCATTGCCCACGATTTGATCACTAATGCCTGTAATAGAATCAGGGACACCGGACAAAAGTTGAAGAAGTTGTAGTTTACACCTATGCTTTTGTAGTTCAGTGATGTCAACGCATAGTGATCTTCAATATCGGATCCCGATGCGATCTTGAGCTCAACGAATTTCTGGTAGAGACCATACACCTTAGGATTGAGCTTATTAGCATATGCATGAGCGAGTTTATCCCACAAGTGATAACTATCCTTGATGCTAAGGAACATTTTTTTCTCAAATTTTTGATGCCATCGAATATGATATTCTAGTAACATAACTATAGAACCACACATTTTAGTATATTGATGGGTTTTGTGCCAAATACCATTAAATTTTGCTAATTACCACCAAATTTCAACGAAATTTACTGGTATACCAAAGGAAATACTGAATTTTACATGTTTGAGTCTATTTTTGTTGTTTGAGAGGAGAACAAGGGTGACCAAGGGGGATTTTAACAAATGGAGCTCAAATAAGCCTAATCCTAGGCGTGCATTTATATTTTCTTCCATTTTCTCTCATTTACACCTCATCTATCTTAATTGAAAAATAAATTCATCCAACAAAGCCTTTAAATGACAAAGAACTTCCAATCCACTTCTTTATATTTCTTCCTAACGGTATGTAATCCTAGATCTATATACTATCTCTTAATATACATTATATTCATATAACATACCTAAATACTCCACTGAATACAAGTACAATATAGTAATTTGCAATCATTTTTAGTAGAAAGCTAATTCTTATGCATATATTCTTATTATTGATATTATTTAGCAAAGGAAGAGAATGTACTAGTTACTTAGTTAGCAGCATAACCACAAACGATCTGTTGTGAAAAGTATAGATTTTGTAATTTAATGTCTTATATTGGTTATATATGACACTTGCTAGATATGGCACAATATGCACATGGTAGACATGGTAATTGTGCTTCTTATATTTCTCCCATCACCACAACATGCATATGGGGGATATTGTAATTATGCCTATTATATTTATCATACTAATGTATATAAGTTATGAAAAAAATTCACTATTGCATATCATGATCATGTGGTAAAAGATGGTGGTGGAGAAACATGTTGTCATGTTAGTGATGTTTTACTTCGTTCATGGTTGTGAAGTCAATTGCCAAAGTCAGATATTGACTTTTAAGAAGAGCGCCTTGGCGGAGTTTCTTTTAGAACCTAATATGATGCATATAGAGACGTCTAGGCAATGTTTTAAAAAGCGTTAAGTGGTAAGCGTGTGGACAACACCTTGTAACTGGTTAAGCGGTAAGCGGGCGATTTTTGAAAGAACGGGTTTTGATTTTATATAAATTTTTATGCAAAATTACACATATTTGTATATAAATAATATATTTTTAGGAACATATATATATATATATATATATATATATATATATATATATATATATAAACACCTACAAAACAATATAAAACATTCAAATAGCTTATAACACAACTATAAAATAATGATTGAACAAATACAAATAAATTACATAAATTTAAGACATGAAGAAATAAATATAAGTTACTATTGTACCCGTAGATCGAGCAGTTTCAGCATCAAAATAAGTTGATTCATTTTAAGAAGCGCCACAACACCAACATGAAAATAAAGAAACAAACAAGAAATAGTTAATATAATGCTACTAAATTTTATGTATGTATATAACTAAACAGTACATATAAAACAAATAGAAGTAGGCATTAGCTATATAACAAAATAGCGCATGTGTCTGCATAAGTCGAATCCCCAAAACATTAAAAGTGTATGACCATGCCCAACTATCCCAAAAACATCACAAATGTATGCCCAACTATCCCAAAAACATCACAAGTGTTTGCCCAACTATCCCAAAAACATCAAAAGTATATGCACAACTATCCCACAAACATCAAAGTGTGTGTCCAACTATCCCAAAACATCAAAAGAGTGTGTCCAACTATCCGAAGTACATCAAAAGTGTGTATCCACTATCCAACTATCCCACAAAAACATCAAAAGTGCATCCAACTATCCAAAAAGGTCAAAAGTGTGTCCAACTATCCAAAAAACATGAAACATCTCTAGTGGTCTCTCTCTTCCTCCATCTCTTCAGCACTTGAGTAGTCCTCATAGATAGGAGCTTTGCCAGCAACATCCCTGATGAACTCGTCTCCTCCCTCAAATTCTGGATAAGAATCTTCTTGGTAAACACGTCTCTTCGCCGTATCTCTTTGTGCATAAAAAAGAGTGGGCTGAGTAGGAGGGGTGGGTTGAGCAGGAGTGGTGGACAGAGTGTTTCTTCTAGTTCTGGTGTAGAGACTCTGCAACCCTAGATGCCTCATCTACTTGACCCCATGTGACTCCAGGATAGACCTCATCCTTTTCTACATTGAGATCGACAAGCCAATCTTTTGCCTTCTCTCTATATTCAAACTCCAATGGATCCCTCAAAGCTAAATGTTTTTCCTTTTTATCCTTTAGCTTTGCATTTAATTGGACACACACCAAATCATTCAATCGGTGCACATCAAGCCTGTTCCTCTTCTTGGTGTGTATCTGTAAGGACAACATGTCAAAATGAAAAGTGGAGTTGAAATTATTAAATATATATAAATACATTAGCTTAAACTTTAAAATCAAAGGATTTAGTTATTTTATTTACCATCTCAAATGTACTCTTGTTTCTTTCACACCCTGTAGACGTGCATGTCAGATTTAATATCCTAAGGGTCTACAAATGTGGAGTATCATATCCATGATTTGTCCACCACTCCACTGTTTCATGTAAGTAAGAATCTGTTGGGAAACTAATTATTGGACTTGATCTTTGTCTGAAAAGTGACAATTTAGTGATTTATCGGATCTTAGATCAAGATTCGATCTGTGTGATGGCACTTGCTTTACCAAAGCAGCCCTATAGGCCGGTAACTCTTGCTCCAGAACAATTTTTTCCTAAACGGCAGACTCTGGAAAATATGTGTCTATGCATCCTATCAGGCCCTCCATGACACCTTCTCTGAAGTCTATCTCAGTATCAGTCCAGAAATAATACGGATTCAAGTAGTAAGCTGTAATGATATAATATTATATTAGACATCAAATACAAAAAGTTTCACAAAACGACAAATTCTAACTTGTTTTCAATAGTAGACATTTACCTGCCACATGTAAAGGTCGATGTAGCCTTTGATCCCATTTCTCATCGAGAATGTCTAAAACCTTCTTCAGAAAAAGAGCATCCTCAACCAAGCTTTCTGACACTCCTTGGCTGTAAGCATTGCAACAAAGATAAAACACAGGGCATGTTTTCTCTCACTATCAATTAGCCGTAATACTTTCACTAACGGCTTAAAAGTTCTCAAAGCAAACACCACTCCAGTCCAGAACTGTGGTGTTGTCACCATAGAGGCAAACCTCTCCCACCTCTCCTGTACTAGAGTACCTGCACTGTTCCCACTCAGTAGAACAAAACATTATCCTGAACTCGTTTCTTTTATCAAGCAAACTTTGCAAACTCAGATAGGCAGTTGCAAAGCGTGTTACACCAGACCTTACTAGGTCACCCTTAGTGAACTTCCTCATCAAATTCAGGGTGCTGTGATGGCTGTAGATAAATATACTTAGCCTCCTGCTCTTTTGCATTGCAGTCTTCACCCTAGAAAGTTGACCAATGCTCTCCAACACTAGGTCTATGCAATGTGCCGCACAAGGAGTCCAAAAAATTGCAGGTCTTTTGTCCTTTGTCTATCAGCTGCAATATTAGAGGGGGCAATGTCAGTGACAACTTGAACAACATTGCTTTCTCCAACTTCAATGCAACTATCAACCAACTTGAATATGAATTCAGCATTGTGGATATCGGCCGAAGCATCTATAGCTCTCAAGAAGGAGGTACCCCTTTTGCAATTCACACCTAGGTTCATTATGCTCCTTCCTCTTCTGTCCGTCCACGCATCTGTCATAATTGAACATCTAGACTTCCTCCATTCCTCCCTAAATGTCTCCAATGAGGTCCTAGTCAGTCCTACTTCATTCTTAAGAAGAGGCTCACGCAACTCATGGACAGACGGACCCTGCAGACTAGGACCAAACTGACCAACTGCCTCCTGCATGACATTCAAACTTCTCAATGTCAATGTTCATGGGTATACCTGCAATGTTCAATAAAGCTCAATATCAGTACATTACTACATATGCATTTCTTACTCATAAGTCATAAAGAATATTAAAATGTCTCACAAAAGGATTGGTTATTCACCGGCTTGATAAAACCAGGGTGCAATGAACTGGACAGTTTTCCTCCTGTCTTCCTTTTTCAACTTATTGTTGATATTCTCTTGCTTTGACAATCTCTGCTCATTCACGACATCCTCATGATTCCTCTTGTAAAATGCATCAATCTGACCCACCACCTTGGGTTTCTCTGCATTGGAACCACTGATCACCACAACCTCTTCATTATCAGAGTGTTCCCTGATATGAACCTCATCCGTAGCTTCATCTAACTCCTGTCTTTTTTTTTGCCTTCTTTGCTGCAGTTTTATCTAGATATTCAGTTATCTCTCTCTTATCTTCTGGTGGAACACTGACTCAGGTTTCTACATAACCCCTCCTACAAGCAAGATGTTTTTCAAATCTAAAAATCCCTCCTGTGTTGATGTGCTTGCAAAAGATACATCGCAGCCGATCTTTTCGAGATGGATTGGAGCATTCACAGTACTTCCAACCTGGGTCACTTGACCCAGCATTGGGAACAACATTTGGTGGATTTTCAGGGACTAGAACATCACTTGGAGTTGGATCATCGGCCATCTAGCAAAGTACATTCAATTAGTCACTCACACATTACTGCAGTACATTCAAGTATGCATTCTAATATCAGTATTTATCAATTGTCACAGCAGTACACTCAATTCACACACTCAATTCACAGCAGTATCAAGATCATCCAAATCAGTATCTATCAAGCGTCACAGCATTATCAAGCGTCACAGCAGTGTTAAGATCATCCAAATATGATCTATAGATAATACATACTAGTTACAGGTCAGAGCAGTCAGCAGTAGATTAGCTAGTAGTATTTAACACACCAAAAGTAACTAATATACAGACTTACGTTACTTAGGAACATAACTAAATTACAAAAAAGTCACATACAAAACGAAGTACAAATCTGTATATACTATAGAGCATGCTACCATAGAATAAAGACTACAGAAATGGTATTAGATATGTAGAAAACTTATTGGGGAAACAACGGGTAAAGAAAAGTAAGATAGAAGGGCTTACCTTGAAGTAGATGTAGCCGTAGAAGCCTTTCTTCACGTTTGCAAGCAGCAGCGGAGACTTGCTTTGGCGTCCAACGGCCTAGGCAGAGAGAGTTGGCGCAGCAGGTTGGCGCCCAGATTTTGCAAGAGCAGCCGGAGGAGGTGAAGAAGTTTGGCGCCCTCCAAAGCTTGCACTAACAGGTCGCATGGGGGTGTAGAAGGGATGGCCTGAAGGGAGGAGCAACCACAGAATAGGAGGAAGGGCAGCAAAGAAGAAATCATTGGGGAACAAGCCGCAGAACTGTTGCGTCGCGGAAGGGAACACGCGCGATTACCTGCGTCGCAGACAAGTGGGTCAGGGTTTCTCTTTTAACTTATTAGTGGGCCTGCGGGTTAAGTGGGCTTTTTATTGGCTTGAGCATTTTTCATAAAAAGGAAAAAAACGGCCGTTTTGTTCTGAATCAAGCGACCGGTTAAGCGGGAAAAACGGAAATTGAGCGGGCGATTAACGCAAATCCGTCTAACTGGCGCTTAATGACTTTTTTGAACGGTTGCTGCTCTTGACTGATTAAGCGTCCGTTCAACACGTTTTTCAATTCATTGCGTCTAGGTTTATAAAAATTACGCAGACCTCCTCTTCGTGGGTAGTGACCCACTACTTGATGTTGATGAAGTCCTCAAATGGTTTTTTAGCGTCTCTCTCTGATCGACCATCCACCTACCTAGTCTGATGCTGCTGCTCTCCTCACTGCTCCAAGTTGGCGCCTGGGCCGTGGATATGGTCGATAATGATGCTTGGTTGTTCACTAACTTTTTTGGTCGAAATAACCACAGTAAGGAATGTAGTTGGGCCTAACATGAGACTCATGCTTGGCCTATCAAGTCACTCTGACGATGGGTCTTCTGTCCCTACTTCTGGCCATGCTACCCTTGATGTTGCTACAATGTTGCTTGAACCCTTAGCTGCTATGCTGCATACCTATGAGTCATTTGCTCCCTCCTATGAGAGCACCTCGACAATTTAGACTTCTACATCTGTCTGGTGTTACTCGTTGGGTTATTGATTCTGATGCCTCACCTCAGATTTGTGGCAATAAATCTATGTTTCATGGTCTGACTAAATCTACCACGACCACTGATAATGCTTGCTAATGGTTCCCGCTTGATTGATGTAGGCATTGATAAATGCAGTACTATTAGGAAAGAAAGATGGTCATGTACTTTGCATCCAATTTCTAACTACTATATCATATAAATCTTTTCTCTTCTTTATCCAACATTGCTATACCAATATCTATATCTATTGCTATGAGTCATCCAAGATGGCGACGAGCTATAGAAGATGAGATGGCATCTCTTCGCCAATCATACATGGAGTCATGTTCCTACTAATGGCAAAGCTATAATGGGATACTAATGGATCTTCTTTGTGAAAGTAGGGCCTAGTGGAGTAGTCAATTGCTTGAAGACACGCTTGGAAGTGAACATTGTTTTGAAAAATGCGCCTCGACGCCTCGAGATGAGGTTGTCTTTGGTATGCCTCGAGGCTTAAGCCTCGATATGTAAGAGGCGCATCGAGGCGCTGAGGCATTTGCAAGGCATAAGCCTTTGATTGTATCTAAAAAAGACCATTTACCCTATTTTGGTTTGATTAGGGACCAAACTAACCAAAATTTATATATATATATATATATAGAGTCAGGCTAGAATACACTCGAGTGTATCCGGAGCGGAATACACTCAAGTAGTTT
Source organism: Alisma plantago-aquatica (assembly GCA_963693085.1). NCBI lineage: Eukaryota > Viridiplantae > Streptophyta > Magnoliopsida > Alismatales > Alismataceae > Alisma > Alisma plantago-aquatica. Next base: position 1,388,126,546 of record OY856409.1, read on the forward strand.
TCCATGATGCAATATTTTTTTTGAAAATCTAATCCGTTGATCTTCTTAAACATCTCGTGAACAACTCATACGCAAAATTTGAGCACATTTGGATATGTATAGCTCATGTTATGAAGACCACAAAAATTATACATTTCAAATTAGTTTCGCGCGTTGATTATGTTGCCCTTGGATGAGTGACGTACACTCATCCAAAAGGGTTCAAAATTTATATGTAGCCTAGTTATAGTATGACGGTGAAGATCAACGGTTTACATTTTGCAAAAAATAGTCTTGATATGCAAACACACTTGAGTGTATTCGTGCGATCCGTACACTCGAGTGTATTCTAGCCTGACTCTCTCTCTATATATATATATCTGTGTGTGTATGTACATATCTATATGTGTGTGTGTGTTTTATATCTATTTACAACTATAGATATGTTATATACTTATATCATTATATTTTGCATGTATGCCGACAACTAATTATATTTTGCATGTATGCCCACGCATACTTGTGTCTATATGCATGTGTATACTGATAAGTGATAACTATTTTTGTATGTAGAGATTTGTATCTATATATGTGTGTATTTGTAATATATATATATATATATATATATATATATGCTATTGTCTTTACTTTTCTAGTGTTGTGTTATTAGTTATGTATTGTTGTGTTATGTCTTTGCTTTAGTCCCATATTGCTGGGATGTCCTTTATCTAATATATCTCTATCCTATATAGGGAGAGGTACTTTGTATCTTTTAGAGCATCTCAATATATCCCATTCTGTACATGGTATAGAGCAGTTTGATCCGCCATATCCTCCCGAACCCTGCTTCCCATGCTAGCCCGCCGCCACGCCTCTTCCTACCATTCTTCCGTATGCCTCAGCCGCCCGCCTTCCTCTCCAAGCCAGCGGCCCACCTTCCTCTTCAAGTCAGTCGCCCGCCTTTCTCTCCAAGCCAGATACACTCCTTCCTCACCAATCCAGCCGATGCCTTCCTCGTCAAGCCACCTGCCCATCCCAAATATCCATCACCCTGGCCTAATATTCCACCACGTTGCTACATAAACACATATTGTCCAACTTCTAATCCCTCTACCCTTAATAAGTAGTGTCCTACCACCGCGGGGGGGAGGGTTACATCCCTTTTTTGAGGCGTCACACGTCTACCTAAATGACTTTGCGACGTCTCCTTATCCTTTTCTTCTGGCTATCATCCTTGATACAACTATACAAAGGTCTTTTGTCTCTACTACTACTGTGTCTTTAACACATATGTTCTACCTGTCTGGCTTCTGATATTTGAGCACTTGGTCCCGTGCTTGTCTTCTTCCCCTGACTGCCACTGTGATGGTTTCTTCGATGGAGGTTACTCACCACTAAGTAATCTCTGTTCGTCTGTCTGGGAAAAACTTTGCCACCTTGCATAAGTCCCTCAAGATCTATGCTTATTCTCAAGATAAGGTGTCCCACCTAATTGATGTTGCCCTCGCTGTCCTCGTGTAAAGGCTGAGGCTGCGATTAAAATTGCTTACGCCACCTAGAAAAAGGACAACTCTCTAGTGAAAAGTTGGATCCTCAACAGTGTTGCACCCCACATTAGTTGTTCTCTCATCCATCTAGACTCTACCAATGCTATGTGGGAGCATCTGGCTACTCTTTATGCCTATAAGGAAATCCCTAAGCCGATTTATGAGATTTTTCGGAACTTAAATAAACTCAAGCCGTCTTATCATGTTGACCTAGAAGACCATTATGCCTCCTTCAAATCTCTCTGTGGGATCTTGAGGAGATCATCGTCTGAATATTGACCTCAATACCCTATAAAAGCAACAACACAAACTCAACTTGTCCAATTTCTATGCAATCTTCCTGACTCTTCTGGTGCTGATAAAATTTTGGGGAGTGATCCACTTTCGACCATTGATGCGGTTGTCAAACAGCTACAACGCCTTACCACAACCTCCTTGACTGCTGTGACTCCTTCTGAGTCAACTCTTCTTACTGGAGATACTGGCCGCGACCAAGGTTCTTCTCGAGGTGACGACCGTTCTATTGGAGGTTCTTGCCGCGGTCAAGGTCAGCTCACCGACCCTCGTTTATGCTCCTACTGTAAGCGTACTAATCATGTGGAAGAAAAATGTTAGCTCGAACACCGCAAGCCTACTTGATTGAATCAAGTCTCCGAGGCGATAAATGATCCTCCTGGTGACACATCTTCTCCTGCCCCTGATGGTCATGTTATGCTATCCAAGACTGATTTGGATCGCCTTATAAGTGTTGCGGTTGCCTCTACTTCTACCCTGACAGAGTCTGCCTTTTATCTACTCTATCACCCTATGGTAATAACAATAAATGGATTATTGATTCGGCTGCTACATCATTACGTTACTGGTGACACTGGGTTATTAACCAACATTACCAAGCAACAATCCTTACCCTCAATCATCCTAGCTGATGTATCCAAATCTCCTATTAATGGCACGAGGACTGCAAACTTACTTCTAGTCTATCCTTGCCCTCTGTTTTATATGCCGCTAAGTATCCTGTCAATTTACTATATGCGAGCAAACTAGTATGCAAATTGCGTTGTGCGGTTACCTTCACACCTTTTCATTATGTTTTACAGGATTTGCACACCAGGATGAAGATTAGTGGGGGCATGAAGGACCTGATGGCCTACTATCTTTATATGCTACTTCACTGCTACAAAATGGGCTTATCCTCTTCGGTATCTCCTCTTCAATGACATCTGCACCTGGGTCATCCTTCTTCTAGTAAACTAAGCCATGTGCTTTCAGAGGCTGTACATCTTTTGATTGCCAATCATGTCATCTTGGCAAACAAACTCAATCATCATTTCCTACTAAGCACTCCATCAATAGCTTTTGATATTGTACACTCCGATGTGTGGGGCCCCTGCAAAATTTCAAATAGAACTTTTCAATACTTCATCAGTTCTAGAACTAAGTGGTTTTACCTTTTAAAGGATAGATATGCTGTTTTGTCTGTTGTGAAATGCTTCTTTGCTGAAATTACAACTCAATTATCTAAAACCATCCAAGTTTTGCGCACTGACGGTGCACTTGTATATGTTCAACATGATCTAAGCCACCTTTATCTTGATATCGATACATTGCATCAAATTTCTTGCCCTTATACTCCCAACAAAATGGTTTTGTGGAACGGAAAATAGGTATTTACTTGATATTGCTCGTACTGTCGTGTGTCATTCCAACGTTCCTAAGTGTTTTTTTCCTGATGCTTGTTGACGGCCTGCCCTCCTAAATTCGTGTATGGAATGAAGTCTGGTTTTCCTGCTTTTTATCAGATCAACAAGTGCTCTATAATAAAATTCTTTTTCAAATCTTGTTCAAGATAGATATGCCTCTATTTTTCCTACCACCTTGTTTTTTTGGTCGCACTTGTTTGTGAAATATTTAAAACCTAAGAATGGAAAATTTTCTCCTTGCTCCACCAAGTGCATCTTTCTCGTCCATCCTTGTAGTAAAAAACGGTACAAGTGTTTTAATCTTATTAACGAATGAGTGCTTGCCAATGTTGATGTTGTTTTCTTTAAAAGACCCCATTCTTCTCTACCCAAGGTCACTCTCTTGAACCTGAGATCTTGGCCCAACAAAACCTCTGCAGGCCTATCAACGTCGAAAACGTAATACTGTTACACCTTTGAACCCCCAACTCTTCCACTCTTGCTTTAGATTCTCTCCTCATTGAAGGTAATTCTAAGTCTACTCATGCTTATGATGGTTATAAGGTAAACAAGCCAATTGCTTGGCGCAAGCCTAAGTGGAAATGTATTGTATGTGATATTGCTCAGTGCTGCAACTATGACAAATTGGGTCTTGAGTTTCAACCTTTACAAGTAATTTGTCTGCTGTTTCGGTTCTCAAATCTGTTGATGAGGCCCTGTATCATCCTGGATGGAACACTACCGTAGATGATGAAATCTCTGCACTATAAGAAAGTATGACAGAGGATCTTGTTGACCCTCTTTTTGATTGTTCTCCTGTTGGCTGTTGATGGGTATTTGCTATCAAATACCATCCTGATGGCACTACTAAAGGCTGGCCTTGCGGCCAATGGATACACTCAATCTTATCGAATTGATTACTTTGAGACGTTCTTGCTAGTGGCCGGATTTAATTCTATATGTGTTTGTTGTTTATCTTGACTGACCCCTATTTCAACTCGATGTCAAGAATGCTTTCGTCTATGGTGACCTTCATGAAGAGGTTTACATGGAGCAGCCTCCTAGCATGTTGCTTAGAGGGAGTTCAAAATCTACAAACTCAAACATGCAATCTATGCTCTGAAACAAAGCCCGAGAGCCTGTTTAAGCCTAGTCAAATTCTTGTGAACTTTGGGTTCTCCAGGTCACATGTCGATCATTCTGTTTTTGTGAAGAGAACAAGTACTAGATATGTTATTCTAATCGTATAAGTTGATGATCTTGTGCTTTCTGGCAGTGATTTGACTACAATACATGCTACAAAAAATACCTATCTAGCCATTTTGTCACTAAAGATCTGGGAAAGTAGCCTACTGTGGATCTTTTGTCTATCTGTCACAAAGAAAGTATTTTGGATCTACTTAAAGAAACAAATATGATTGAAACACGACCAACTGACACCACTGGATCCTAATGCAAAAGTGATGAAGGACCAATATTTCCTGATCACTCGAGTGATCACTCGAGATATAGACGATTTATTGGAAAGTTGATCTATCTTACTAGTTACTATTACTCGTGCAGATATTACAGTTGCAGTTGGGTTTTTTAGTCGATACTGAGACAAATCTAGACAATGCCATTGGGATGTCGTGTGTCATATTCTAAGATAATTGAAAGCTAACTTTGATAAAGGTCTATTATAGTCCAAACAAGTTCACATGGATATTATTGGGTATTTTGATGCTGACTGTGCGGGTAGTCTTATTGACCGCAAATCTATATATGGTTATTGCTTTGCTCCTATGTTAGTGGAAACCTTGTATCTTGGTGCAATAAAAAGCAGAATTTTGTTGCTAGATCTAGTGCTAAGGCATAATTTAGAGTTACAACTCATACAACCTGTAAGCTCCTTTGGGTCAGATCCCTAAGTAAAAAGTTTGGATTGCCTATTACTACTCCCATACACATTCTGTGACTATAAAGCTGCTACATTCATTACTAGCAATCCTGTGTTCCATGAATGAACCAAACATATTGAAGTAGATTGTCATTTAATCAAAGAATCTTTGATGAAGAAACACATCTCTATTCCTTAGGCGCTGACTAGTTCACAGTAAGTGAGGTAAAAAAGAAAGGAACTGCAGTTCCTAGTCTAAAATTCGGTGATTGGTTTTTTGAAATCCAGGAAATCAAGTTCAGCGACCGTAACTCCACTTCCACAAATATATATATATATATATATATATATATATATATATATATATATATATATATACGCGTCAACATCTGACTTCTGGCCCAAAACAAAGGGAAAACCAGTTCCCGTTAGAACATTAAGGTGACGGAAAGAAGATAGGAGCCGCCTCCGCAGAGGTTTGGCTGACTTCCAGAACCATGGGATCTTTTATGAAATCGAGTTAATATGATTCATATTCTAAGATCTTATTATCCACCGTTCTCGTCAGTTTTCTATAAAAAAGACCCCAACAATAACAAGTTATAACTCGCAACAGATGTACCATCAGGATGCCATGATCCCTAGCATCTCCTCCTGGATGAGGGCCTCGTCGACATTGTCCTCTGCTCGGAGGGTGAACTCGCGAGGTAGAATGGTGAAGGTGGCAATCACAGTAGACCTCGTTCACTACCTCACGTCTGTGTCCTCTGGCCCTTCTGGCCATCAACACTGTCAGCATGCTGCCAACCCGAGATGACAACCACGATAATCGTCAACCAGATCAGGAAGCGGAGCTAGAAGTCCTTGCCTTGGTGCTTATCCCTAATTTTTTTAATACGCTTTAAAATCAAACCAATCACCAGAACACTAGTTCCCGAAAATGTATCTCTACTTAGAAAATGATTTCCTCAGTTTCTAGCAGTTACAACGAACCAATCGAACCCTTACATAGAAGGCCAGATTGCTGATATGTTCACTAAAGCACTTCCAAGGAAGAGATTCACAGAGCTGACTGTAAGGTGGGCATGAGAGATATCTATGCTCTAGCTTGAGGGGGAGTGTTAATATCTTTACTTGTTTATTCATTATGTATTGTCGCGTTATGTCTTTGCTTTAGTCCCATATTGCTGGGATGTCCTTTATCTAATATCTCTCCATCCTATATAAGGAGAGGTGCTTTTATCTTTTAGAGCATCTCCGTATATCAAATTCTTTACAATGTGTATATGCATATATCAAAGATATAAATGTGTTTTTTATATATGTGAGTTTATATAGTATATACACATATATATGTGTAAATTTGTATATATAACTTTATGTACATAAATGTATTCATATATACATATGTATATATATTTAAATATATAATATTGAAATTATTTATAGATACATACATATATATACATATATATGTAAATATACTTATATGTATATTATATATGCATTTATATATATATATATATATATATATTATGTACACCTTTGTATAATCTTAGGCTGACGCTTTGACTGCCTCGAGGCTTACACCTCACCCCGTTGAGATGAAAACATCTCGATGCACCTCAAACACTTTAAAACCTTGGTAGCGAAGAAATGAACACAAGTATACGGGGAAGATTATGTGGAGACATTTTCTCATTGGCCAAGTTGTCCTCTGTTTGATGTTATTTTATTGGCTTTTCATTTCTCATGGCCTCTATATTTACTGGATATAGAAAATGCATACTTCCATGATAACTTATCAGAAGAAATTTACATGGAGCAACACTTGAGGTTCATTGTTCAAGGGAGTCTCATCTTGTCTGTAGGCTCCCACAAATCTCTCTATGGTCTTTAAAAGTCTCTGAGAGCTTGATTTGGCAACTTTAGTTATGTACTTCTGGTGTTTGGTCTTCTGCTATGTACACTTCCTCATTATCTATTCTATCAAAGAGGGCCGTCACGAGATCTTTTTTGTTTATGTTGATGATATCATCATTTTATGGGAAATTCATCAACCCAAGCAATTTCTTTAAAGCAATTCCAAACTAAGGATTTAGACTCCTAAAATACTTTCTTGGTCTTGAGGTGGCTAGATCCCCATACCGTTATGTCGCAATGAAAGTACACACTTGCGCTTCTTGAAGAAACGGACATGCTAGGGGCAAAACATGGAGATACACTAATGGATCCAAAACTCAAGCTTCATAAGGATGGGAAGGGACTCAAAGATCTGTGGAGGTAAAGAAGGCTAGTGAGAAAACTCAATTATCTCATGGTCAAATGTATAGATTGATCCTTTTGAGTCAATTCATGAACAAACCATGTACTGGACACATAGAGGCTGTCATTCAAATTCTTCAATATCTCATAAGGAGTCAACAAAATGGAATATTATATTCTCATCATGGACATCTCAAAGTTCATGGTTTCTTTGATGCTGATAATCATGGCAAGAGTAGTAGTCAGCGACCGTGGAACAACGGGATGGGGAAGAGATGTGTCCGTGGGTAGTAGGCGCACTGGGGAACAGAGCTCAACATCATTCGCTGGCGACGACGGCAACTAGACGATGATCGTCACAATCAAAGAGAGAAATAAAGCAGGCGACTGTTGCTCGCGTCATGGTTGTCAAGGCGTCTAGGCGGTGGGTTTAATCTAAGGGGCGCCTAGCCCGCCTAGGCGCCTAGGCTTTTTCTGGGCGTTTTTGTTTTTACTTTTTTTTTCCAGTTACATATTTAAATGTTCATACACATGATACTATATGTGATAAGGTATTATTTACAAGGTTTTAAAATGTGCGAAGCGGGAAGCGTGCGGACGGGACCTTGTAGCCGATTAATCGCCAGGCGGGCAATTAAGCGGGCGCTTTTTAGAAAAGCGGATTTCCAATTCCTATAAACTTTTATGCAAAATTACATACATATGTATATAAATACTATATTTTTGAAATTTTTATACATATCTAAACATTGTACAAGACAATATAAAACACCCAAATACTTTAGAATACAACTATACAACAACGATTGTATCTATATAATATAGTAAACAATATACTTGTCATAGATAAAGCAGCCTACACATAAAATAATAAGTGTATATACAAGATGAAACAACAATTTTGTATCATGTTTACATAGCTAAACAGTAAATAATAGACCTATCATAGCTAGCTAACAAACATATTGTTACATTTGCACATCATCAAATAGTCATACATTACAGCAGTACATTTAATCAAAGTATGCATTCTAAATTAGATAATAGTTACCTATAATTCACTTGGATACATCACAAAAGTACCATATCATTACAGCTTACATACAAAGTACGTATTCTAAATTTGAACTAAGTATATCATAGAACATTTAATGTATGCTAATTTAATATATTATAGTCAATACTAAACATGGCATATAATGTACTCAATGTTATATGCTTACAGCAGTTTTTCTGAAAAAAGCGGGCAAAAAGCGGGAAAAAAGCGGGCAAAAAGCGGGAAAAAAGCGGGAAAAAGCGGGTTAAGCGGGCAAAAAGCGGCCGCTTTTCTCAAATTTACTTAAGCGCCGCTTATAGCACATTTTAATCGTCCAGCACCTTGTGGCGCTTAAGCGGCCGCCTAGGGCGATTTTTAAAACACTGATTATTTATTCATTAAATGTTATTGTAAGTCTAATTTGAATTGATAACTATAGGAGAATCAGGGACAACAGAATTAACATGAAGAAAATGAAACAACAGTAAGAGGAAAACAAGTACGAATTGGTGAGAGAAAATGGGATAAAAAGAGCATGCAAATGGTAGAAGTTCTGTAGGAAGAAGTCAGAATAAGACAAACCAAGGGCAGTAAAAGGAGATTGAAAGAGGAAGAATCAACAAAACAAAATAAAAAACAGCAGTAGCAGGTGCTGAATTAGAAAATATAGAGGAAGGAATAGGTCAGTGAAAACAAATGGAAACATGCAAACAACAGTGGCTAAGAGAGGAGATTTAGGAGGAAGAAATCAGAAAATGAAAATTAGATATGTAAATAGTAGTAGTAGATTTCGTAGCAGGATGTATAGGACAAATTTGAAAAAGAAAATATGCACATGCTTGCATAGTAGGAGGGAATATAGGATGAATAACTCAGAAAAAACATAGCAGCAGGACTCAGGAATAAGATGCAGGAGAATGGATAAAAAAAGAAAAGAGAAAGAAGCAAGAACAATAAACATATGAAAAAGTAGAAAAAACTTAACAAACAACGCTATGAGGACATACCAATTTGGCCCAAATCAATCCTCATTTCCCCAAATCAGACCTGATTTTCCTCAGACCAGACCTAATTTGCCAAAATTTGACCTGATTTACTCTAAATAAGACCTATATCAACCATGCAATGACTGAAGGTGATCTAATTTGACCAAATCTAGACTCGATTCATGCTAGTTTAGCCTTTAACTTGCATAATTTGGGCCTAAAACGCCTTAGACGCCCACTTAATGCATTTAATAGGCTGGGCGCCTAGTTTGAGGCGCATGGCCTAATGCCTCGGGCGCCTAGGCACGCCTAGGCGGGCGCCTTGATAACTAAGGCTCGCGTTGAGGGACGAGGAGTTGAACGACATGGCGCGTGTTGCGATAGCCGGGCGAGAGGGGGATTAACAAATTCCGCCTGATAGGTAGGTTTAGCTAATCCGTTATCCTGGGGATTCATAGCTGGGCGGATCCCTTTTCGGTTATATTTTGCTGCAACCAAACGTATCATTGGGATGGAGCGTTGAAGTAGGATCCTTCCTGAGCCTAATACGTCGAATCAAACACGACCTAGTGGGTGTTAGGTCAAGCTTCTATGCAACAAGCTTGGTGCTTATGATATACACGCACCAGCTTGAGGGGGGTTAAAACAGTTTTTTCTATCCTTTATTCCTAAGTTCTTATTCCTAATCTAGTATGTATGGGATTAGACCCATATTGTGTCTTTGGGTTGTTGGCCGCCAACCACGTCTATATAATTAGGCGTGTCTTCTTATATTACAACACATGTTGCTGTGCCTCCTTAATCTTTTAGCTAAGTATCAAATTGGTGCATTTGTTGTCTATGCATTGCACATGATACCGTATGAGGTGACCCCCATATAGTTTGTCCTCAATACTCACCGTATTCAATTTATATAGTTATTTTCTAATCGATCTTTCCTTGTCTTCCCACACATCCATCTCAACATTCACATTTTTGCCACATTCATCTTTTGACAACTTGTTTCTTCTCCGCCCAACATCCACCCATATAAAAATTTACAATGCTGTCCGTTTAGTTGGTATATTAAAAAATTCAGAGAGATTTTTTGGTAGCAAACTAATCGAGCTGCGCTCATAAATTTTGTTCATTCTGTTGTGATCCCTTGATATACTTCACGTTGAACCAGTGTTTCAAAAACGGGTCTATGCTGGCGCATAAGTGGCCACATACAAGGTTCGGACCCCCTATAACTCCGCATACATCAAATCCCCCACAAAGCGGACCGGGGCCGCATACAAGGTCGCACAGCCACATGAACAAGCTTTGTGAACTCATCCATAAAAAATAGAAATACATCGCCTTAGAGCCGATCCTTAAGGAATGTTAATGTCAGAAAATGAGGTGATGTGAAATTCCTTTGTACGATTCTCATTAATAGGTGGGAAAACTGCTCTCGTATATGTACAAGAGGAGGCAAGTATAAGACAGAAGAAAGCCCTATTGGACTAGGAACCCAAATACTAGCGTGCCAATTAGACTTGACCCCTTTTGCATAATAAATAAAGCACTCCTATATTCTAACGCCCTCCTCAAGTTGGAGAATGGAAGGTTACGTGCCCAACTTGCAGTTAGATATAAAGACAGACATGATTGCTAAGATAACCATACATACTCAAATGAAAAAAATTAGCCCAAAGTTCAAACACTCCTGATGAGACAATCCACACAAATTTAAAGGCAATTACTAGAAGCTTCTCGGTAATAAATAATGACATTTGGAGTGGTAGTAAACAATGTAGGCACAAGTTTACTTCATCTCAATCTCTAACGTCATGAAGTAAACCAAAGAGTGTTGGAGCGTGGCATAGACTTCTACTAGTACTTAACATGTGTACTATAACACATACATAGTAGCAAAGGCGACATCGCCTGAAAGAATAACCTATTGCATGAAGAAGCACACAGATACAAGACTTCAAGATGCATAATAGTAATAGAAAAATGAGACTCCATCTTTATATGTAAGAGTTGCAAATGTAAGTCACCAAAAGAAATTCACCGTCTTCTGTGATAATATAATGTTATAGTAGTAGACGTCACAATCTAGAGGGTTTTGGCTCACAAAAAAGTAGTAGTCGACATGTATATAAAGCACAAACAAACAAAAAGCCAGCCAACAAATAAAGCACGAACGTTAGATAGTGCAAACACACTAAGTAGTAGATAAAACTGATATAGTAAAAGGTAGAAAGACATCGTCGTCGGGTAGAAAACCATGAGCAAACTTGCAGATAAAGTATTACCTAATCAACATATACCACAAGTGAATTAGAAAACTCCATAACAACAGACGAGGTAGATGACGAACAAGCTTCAAAAACTCTCCCCATTATAAAAGAAAGATCAACATGTATTGGCAGCTTCAAGAAGATCCACATTGATGGCCGTAGAAATAAATTCTTCCTCTTCATTCTCCATCTAATCTCTTTCTTCACCTCCGTTCTCCTACATCTCATTTCTTCCCTTTACTCATCTCTTCTCTTCCTCTATTTCCCCCCACACCAACTAAAAAAAAATTCAAGAGTTGTTGGAGGTGGATAGACATAAACAAAGGTAGAGGTAATGTATATGTAGGAAAATATATGGAGGAGGGTAACCAATGATGTGATCAGATATAATACTTGACCCTCTGGTAGAAAAATAAGTGAATATTTCTATGACTCGGTCACACATATCATCATCATCATCATCATTATCATCATCGTCATCATCTAAGCCTCAATCCTAACTATGTCGGGGTCGGCTACACGGGTCCTTTTTCAATCAGCTCTATTATGGGTCATATTCTGATCAAGATATAGATACTCAAAACCTCTTTTCATAAGCTCTTCCCAGGTTAATACTTTAGGCCTGCCTCTTCTTCTTTTGATTGTGCTGGACTCAGTAGAATTGCTTCGTATTAGCGCGTTAGGCTGCATTGCACGTCTATACCATCTCCGTCGGCCCTCGCACAACTTGTCCTAAATGCTCGCCACCCCCACTTTGTTCCTAATATAATCATTTCTCAAGCGATCTTTTCTTGTCTTCTCACATCTCAACATACACATTTTGGCGACAATCAACTTGTTGAGAGCTTGTTTTTTCACTGCCCAACATTCACTCCCATATAGCATGGCTGGCCATATAGCTGTTCAGTAAGACTTACTTTTTAATACGAGAGGGATCTTCTGGTCACATAATACTCCTATTGCACTCCTCGATCTTTACCATCTTGTTGTGATCTTGTGACAAACATCATCTTGTACACTACCATCTATTTGAATAATAGAAAAAATGTGGATATGTTTGTGACCCGAAACTGGGGGAGGGGTGTAGTGGTAGACTCCTGAACTATGGATTTGGTAAAAAACCAAATTCGGTTGAAGATCCAATTAGGATTTAGCATGATTATATGGGGGTAGTACATGGATTGAGAGAGATAAGGCTATATGTATGGAGGGTCAGGGGGGAAGGAACAACATAAAAAATGATTGGAAACAAACGATAATGTTCCTGGTTTGGATAAAACTTGGAAACACCATGTAATGAAGCCATGCACCACAGAATGGTGTAGAAACTGAAGTTGCATGCCTTGATATTGGGACGGTAATAGTAGACACGCCCTTTGGTGAAGGCACATGTTGTGTAATGCAATAGTTAGTAAAGATAGCATATGATACTCTTTGATGTGAAGTTACACGCATGTGACACAATGACACATTTGTTCGTGTCTAGGAGACATTGTGTTTGATAACAATAGTCAATGCCAATAGTAGCTGTATGGCACATTGTATGGAATATGAATGAATACGTACCATGTCAACTTATTGACGACACTCCCTGATGACACGCCATGTCTTATTGCAAAAGTTTACGGTGCGACCCGCGAACAAGCAAGACACCACCACCAACGCGTCGTTTCCAATAAAGACATGCCATGTCACGTGGTAGAGTAGCAACAATAAGCCTAAAAAATGCAATAAAATAATGGAAAAATCCTTCTGGATCTCCACCAAGGCAAGGTAGGGATTGGTTATTGCCAATAGCAGTAGAAAAGTTGATCTTTTGCCATGATTTGACATTAGATCTAGACGGAGGCACCATGTATGTTGATGGAGACATAGATGGAGCGGCATAGATGACGACGGTGTAGATTTTGCAATGTAGCCGATAAGGAGGGTGGCAACGGCTCCTCGAAGATGCAAGCACGAAGATGAGGCAGCCTATTAGATCTAGCAACAACAACAAAGAAGCATCATTGATTTTGAGATGGAGACGACTCCATGAAGACGCTCCTAAACAAAGCAGGGTCGCATCCTTGCAGGTAGCCACCCACTAGAGGTGGCACCCTCCTTTTTTTCTCCTCTCTCATGTAGGGTTAGGGCATCACATGACCAATTGCTCTGAGACCTTGTCTGAAAATGAGGTAATGAGAGCTTCCCTTGTATGTTTTTTTGTTAGTAGATGAGCAAACCTCTCTCATATCTATAGGAGAGGATGCTATTACAAGACACAAGAAAACCCTAATGGACCAGGGTCCAAATACTGATGGGCCAAATATACTTAAGCTCATATACAAACTAAATAAACACTCCATAAACGGATTTGGACATCCAGACCTCAAGAGCAAGAAGCTAATGCGTACCCCCTTGAGTGGCCCCTTATATATTGGCGATATCCTTAAGAGTGTGATGCTTCCACATCTTACATTGCAATATTATTGACCGATTGTTTTCTAATTGTATTTGTTTGCAAGCATCATTAGTAGTACATGCACGTGCTACCAATGTTGGCTTATTGTTCTTTAGAATCAAGATTGAATAGATGAAATGAGGCTGTCTTGTAGTTTGTGATATAAAATGGTGTCCAACGGGTAATGATTATGCGAATTTGTCTACTGAAATAATGCAGGCATGATATGAGGTTTTTACCGTCTCACCTGGTTCTAATTTACTGCAACTACTTTACCTAGAGGCTGTGGAGGAAGCATATTATTTTATTTGACACCTTGCTGCTTGTATGATAATAGGAAAATGGTTGAGGGTTTCTTTTTGCGCCATATGAGCCTCAAGTAGAAACTTCTATATTTTCAAATAGTATCCACTGAGTTTTTTTTGGTACTTACCCATCTTATTTACCAGATCAATACTTTTTTTCTGGCTGAAAATTAATCCAAATATTTGTTGTACCTTTTACTGTTCAATATTTTCAGCTTTTGTCGTATATATTTCTTAACATATCCTGTTCTTTCAGCTCAAGATTCAGAGATTTGGAGACTTGCATGCTTGATGGAAGATCATAAGAAGGAAATTGCAAATTGGAGCTTAGGTGGTGGATTATTTATTGATTTCTATGATTTAAGAAGTTCTATGGAAGAAGACAGGAAATCTGGAAAATTAGTAAGTATACCAGATGATAAATTTTAGTTATGCAATTGAATGTTGTAGTGATTCTGAACTTAGCTAGGATTATTCATCTAGATTATCTCGAATCCTCTTAGATCCCCTAATTTTGTCACATGGGATGGTTTACGGCTCACATCATGATGCCCGATTTTTTAGGGTGTTTACGGTAGCTATGGGATGATTTGCATCGATCGGGGCTTCTAGGCAGTGCCTAGTCGTTTCCAATCTTTATAGTTTTCATTTTTTTCCTTCTATTTACAGATTTTTTAGATATATTTTGATAGCTGTCTTTGAATAGGGTATCCTTGAAATGTATGCGTGGGTATAATATATTTGCACGTGTTTGACCAATACGCGAACTACTTTATAGACTTGCAAATCATTGGTTCATTTGACTTACATCAACATAATTAAATAGAAGAGTTGGAAATTGACCAAAATTAGGTGATCCATGTTGAAAATTGAATTCAGTTGGGTTAAAAGTTAAATCCATGCAAAATAACCGAAATATAGATCTTGCGTCAGACCTAATTTGACCTTGATCAAACTAAAAGAGATTAACTGCAAGATCCAAAATCAGACCTCAATATACCTATATTATGAGATCCTAGGTGCTCTCTACAGCTGCCTAGACTGCCTGACCCACAAAGGGACCTTGCCCTTGATACCTAGATTTCTAGCATTGCACACCTAGGCAGGTGCCTTGGTAATACTACTCAATTTGGTGAAAATGGTTATTGTTGGAGGTTTCTCATCAACATTTTATAATTTTGATAGTTCAAAACCACCCCCTTGATTTTTAGAATTACAAATTAGTCATTAAATTGATAAATTCAAATCTATACTATATAGGAAAGAGTTAAGAGATGTTGTATGCAAATTTTTTAATTGCAAATCAGTCCTTTTATTCTATTAAGGCAGTCGTGCAATGCTGTTTATCTATGGAGTGTGGGAGGGATTAAATGCAATTTTTTATTTTCGTTTATCAAATTATTGTAGTAGAA
The DNA here is from genome assembly GCA_963693085.1 of Alisma plantago-aquatica. Lineage (NCBI taxonomy): Eukaryota > Viridiplantae > Streptophyta > Magnoliopsida > Alismatales > Alismataceae > Alisma > Alisma plantago-aquatica. The sequence goes on from OY856409.1 coordinate 1,388,142,347, forward strand.
GCCGACCCCCACCACTCTTTGCATCCATCCACCGTCTTTCTACAGCTGGTAAGGAGTGCATGGGAACCAATGTCGGAGAAGGTTGCGGATGTGGTCGATCTAACAAGCCTACGTTGGGAAGGACCCATGCAGTGATGTCGCCCATGCCAGAAAGTAGTTGTCGTTTCTTTGGACACGTGGGAGTCAGGCCGCTTCCCTCTTTATCCTTGAACTCCTTTTATTGATCTTCTCCGTCTTCCTTACCATTGTGTTTGATACAACATTAATCAAAACAAGATCAACATGTGTCGTTTCTTTCTTCCTACCTTACTCATAACTTGATTGCCAATCAACTCCAATAATGTCACATTGTTTTTCTTCTTGGCTAGATAAAGTGACAACTGACAACACCACATTTACGGTTTTAAAAATAATCTGATGTTCTCTAGCCCGTGCTTAAATGTAGTTTAATTCATGGCGTGCTGCAATTTTTTGTCTACTTGTGTTAGTTGAGTCACTTTTGCCTATTTTCTATGTGGATATTCAATTGAATGAAAAATGTCTAAAACCAGTCTAAAGTGTTTATAGTTTTTCTTGCCTGTTCCATACACATACCCGTGTCGTCCAGTCCAGAATCATCCAAGTACAAATAGAGATGCCTATTAATGTTTTTTTAATCAATCTTCTGCTTTTACAGTTCTTTTTTTCTGCAACATATTTGTCATGTTTGATACAAATTTACATTGTGATGACACAAAATAAGAAGTCCATTGCTTACAAAAAATTTGTCAAATGTATATTAGTTTTTATTAGTATATATTGCGTTATGTTATGTTATTTCTTTTGTTATGGGGTTTAGACTTGTCTTTAGCCATTTCTTTTATCCCATATTGCCTAGTTCTATTTTCTGACTTACTCTCTTATCCTATAAAAGAGAGAGTATTGTATTTTGTTTACACATCAAATAAAGATTACTCATTCTTTATGGTATCAGAGCACTACGACTCCCCTTAATTCCCTCCTACAACCCTAACGCTTCCCACCCTTTCCTAACCCTAGCCGCCACCTTCTCCTACCCCCACCCTAGCCGCCACCCCCCTCTTCCCCGCCGCCGCCCCTCCTCCCCTCTCTCTCCTTCTACGCCGCCACCCCCTCCTCCTCTCCCTTCTTCCCCGCCGCCCCACCCCACCACACTCCTGCCGTCATAGCCCCTTCCACCCTTCTCACCCCTTCCGACCGCCACACCCCTTTTCCCTCCTCCCCGCCATCGCTAACCCTTGCTCCCGTCGCCACCTCTCCCCCCCCAATGGCCGCTGCTCCCCCTTCCATCCTTCCTTCCCTTGCTACCCTCCCTTCCCTCCCCCCTACCACGAGACACCATTGGCTCCCATATCTAGCCTCCTAATCCACTTCCTTCCCTCCCGTCTTCTTTTGGGCTCTTCGGAAACTTTGTAAAAATTGCACGTTGAAGATCTAAAAGGACTCCAGTTGTTGCCTGCATGTGCCTCATGGTGGGGTAACTCTCTCCCTATGGTGGCGTTGGTTTTTCTCTGATCTCTTCTGCCCCTTTGCGGGTTTCTCAGATTTGATGCTTCAGAACTGGTGCTGTTGCCTACTGTCCCGTAGCGAGTTTCTTCAGATCTTTTGATCCATGACTTCTACTGCCCATGAGTTGGGTTACTACTTCTACTACCTGCTGACTACTGCTGCTGCCCGCTACTGCTGCCCCTGAGTTGGGTCTCTTGTTTATCTGCTGCTGCTTCTTGCCGATGTATCTATCATATGACATATCCTTCTGATGGTGTCTGCTGAGTCGCTTTGGACGCTCCACGTCACTACTGTTAAGTTGGATGGTTCCAACTATCACACTTGGTCTGCGACCTTCAAACTCTGTCAAAGCTCGTGGTCGTTACTCACAACTGACTTCTGATGCTCCTGTCATACTTGCTAATAATGCCGATGAGAAAACTAAATAAGCCTACGATATGAGGACTAAGGAGGACTCCGACGTCATGACCTGGATGGTCAATAGTGTTGAGCCCAAAATCATCCATTCTCTCCTTTGCCTACAGACTGCCAAAGCCATCTGGAACCAACTCTCACGTGTTCACTCTCATCAACAAAATTCGAAGAAAGTGTTTGAAATTTTCGAACACCTGGCTAAAAAGGAGTATTCTGATACTGATTCTGTGGAGGATTACTATAATCAATGTTGCGCTCTTTGGGACGTGTTATAGGTGTATCACCCCCTCTCCGTTGATATCGCTAAAATTCAACGTCAACACAACGAACTTCAACTGGTGCAATTTCCTGCAGGCTTGCCCCACTCATTTTCTGGAATGCTAGATAGATCCTGTCCAACGACCCGTCGCGTACCCTACGTGATGTCCTAAAAAGGGTCCAACGGCTCCGTCAGTTTCTCATGTCACCCGACCAATTTGATGCTGCTGCTCTTGCTATCCGCTCCGAAGACTCCTCACATAGTCGAGGCTGCGATCGAGGTCGTGGTCGTGGTCGCTCTACTACTGGGCGTGGTCGTGGTTCCTCTTCAACTGGTGCTGACCCCTCTTCTCCTGAACAATGCTACTGTCACTTTTGTAAACGGACCAACCATACTGAGACCGTTGTTGGATTAAGCATGGTAAGCGTGCTGGGACGAACCATGTCACTACTAATCAACCTGATTTTGCACCATCCTCTTCATTCCAACCATTTGTAGAATGGTTTTGCTCTAAGTTCGAAAAGCTGCTTCAAGCCTGTCTCGCTCCCCATACTGCTGATGCCTCTATTGATGGAGGTTCTTCTCTCCTTGCCTCCTCTGCACCTTATGGTAATTGACTCTGGCGCCACCTCTCATATTTCTAGCAATTCTGCATTATTTTTTGAACTTCATAAAACTTCTTCTATTCCTCCTGTTACACATGCTGATAGTTCACATACACCTGTTTCTGGCATCAGGTATATCTGCACTCCTGGCAAACTATTATTGCGCTCAACCCTTTATGTTCCCAAATTTCCATTGAATCTGTTATCTGGTAGTAGAACTGTGTAGAGCCTAAGATGCTTTATTACTTTGACCTGGACGATGTTGTTTTTCATGATTTGCACGCGAGGATGAGGATTGGTTCGGGCCACGAGGGACCAGACGATTTATACTACTTGGATACACCGAAGACTATTGCTCTGCTGACCACGTCTATGACAGGCCTACAATGGCATTATCGATTGGGGCATCCATCTGCCAAATTGAAGCATTTAATTCCTGCTATTTCAGATTTTAATTTTCATTGTGAAACTTGCCAGTTGGGCAAACAAACTCGTGCTAGTTTTTCCAAAAAAACTTGTATTGGATCAAAATAACCTTTTGATATAGTGCATGCTAATGTTTGGGGTCCACATTCGGTTCCAAGTACTTCTGGATTTTGGTACTTTATGAGATTTACCGATGACTTTTCTAAAATTTACATCGCTGTTTTTCTTTAAAGATCGATCTCACATGCTAGGTACTATCACTTCCTTTTCTGCTGAGATCCATATCCAGTTTGACAGACCTATTAAAGTTTTTCGTACTGATAGTGCCCTAGAATTTGTGCAATCGTCTGTCATCCAGTTTTGTTGCAAGATGGGTACTATTCATCAAACTTTGTGTTCATACACACCACAACAAAATGGGGTTGCAGAACGCAAGAATCAACACCTTTTAGAAGTTGCCTGCACCCTTCTTTTTCACAATAATGTACCCCAAACCTTTTGGCCTGAAGCTGTCTTGACTGCTTGTTACCTGATTAGTTGCATGCCCTCTTCTGTTCTATGCAATCAGGCACCTTATCATATATTATACCCCGATGCCCTACTTTTTTGCTGTGCCTTCTCAAATTTTTGGAAGCACCTGCTTTGTCAAAAAACCGTGTCTTGGGTTGACTAAGCTTGACCCACGGTCTACCAAATGTGTTTTCTTGGGTTACCCTTAGACTCAGAAAGGATACAAGTGCTATGATCCCTCTGCAAAGAAATGGTTTGTTAGTGCTGATGTGGTCTTCTTTGAGCATATGCCATTCTACTCTACAGCAGGTTCTGCTATAACATCTGATCTGTTAATTGATACAACTCTGCCTGTGTCACTTGACACTGACCTGCCTCCTCCGGATGTTGCACCTTCCCCGCTTCTAAAAGTGTTTCAATGACGATTGAGAGCTACAACTCCCTCCATGATCCCTCCCTCACCAATTCCTACATCCTCGTTGGCAGATCCCCCTCCGCCTCAAGTATTTTTTGATTTAGATTTTCCTATTAGTCTACAAAAAGAGACCAGGTCTTGCACTTAACATCATATTGACAATTTTTGTTCAACTACTAACCTGGGCATGAACTTTGCCAATTTTACCTCTGCTTTATCTGCTGTATCTTTTCCTAAGAATGCTGCTTAGACTTTACATCATCCTACATGGCGCCACACCAGGCTATGGAGTCTGAAATGCAGGCTCTTACTGATCGACATACGCGGGACTTGGTTGATGCACCTGCCGAGTGCTCGCCTATTGGTTGTCACTGCATCTTTACTATAAAGTATCAGCCAGATGACAATTGAACGATCAAAAGCTTGCCTTGTTGGCAAAGGATATACTCAAACATATGGAGTGAATTATTTTGAGACTCTCTCTTGTTTCCTGTCTAAATTCTGTACATGTTCTTATCTCTCTGGCTGTAAATTATGATTGACCTCTGTTTCGATTAGACATTAAAAACACCTTATATGGTGATCTGCATGAGGAGGTATACATGAAGCAAAGCTATCTATGGACTGAAATAGTCCTTGTGCTTGGTTTGACAAATTGAGTAGTATTCTTCAGAAATTCAGCTTCCACCGCTCTCATTCTGATCACTCAGTGTTTATTAAGAAAACTTCATCTGGCCTTGTAATTTTGCTTGTTTATGTTGATGATATAATCTTATCTGGGAGTGATCAAGCAGGCATCTAAGCTACTAAAGAGTATCTAGAAAAACCAGTGTATCAGAAAGCGGGAAGCGGGAGGCGTGCGGACAACACCCTGTAACCGATTAAGCCGTAGGCGGGCGATTAAGCGGACAATTTCTAAAAAAGCGGGTGTCTAAATTTTATATATTTTTATACAAAATTACATGTATGTGTATATAAAAAATATATTTATAAGGAACTTCTATACATATCTAATCAGCAAATCAGTAATTAACTAAGTATTCATCAATACTTACTATTAATCAGTATCTCTAATCACTAAAATCAGCAAGCAGATCAGTAATTGTAAATAATTATGAATTGTTAAATTATAGTAATCACTAAAGTAATACTAACCAGTAGTACCAATCATTAATCACTGAAAGCAGCAAGGAAATCAGTAAAACTAATCATGCATTACTAATACTAGTATAATAGAGCAATAGGATATTTACTTAGATGCATTACAACAGTACCCAATTATTACAGCTTACACACAAAGTATGCATTCTAAATTAGGACTACTAGCTATATCGTAGAACATTTAGTGTATACAAGTTTCATATAATGTTAGATGCTTACATTAGGATTTTTAAACAAAAGCGGGAAAAATCGGGAAAAAGCGAGTGAGGCGGGCAAAAAGCGGGCGATTATGTTCAAAACGATTAAGCGGGCACTTAGGGGCTAAATTAGGCGGATGAGGGTCATGGCCGATTAAGCGTCCGCTTAAGCGGCCCGCCTGGCCGTTTTTTAATTCACTGAGAAAAACACTGTCACTAAAGATCTGCGATACCAAGATTTTCCCATGATACTGAGCTTCGGCTTGCTGTGGCTGGCCAAAGCTGCAATATTTTTTATTAGATTGTAATTGTGGAAAAACGGTGTAATGGGGGAAATCCCTTGTGTTTCTTATTGATAGATGGGCAAACCCCTCTCCTATGTTATAGGAGTGGAGGCAAATACAAGGAAGCGGACAAAGCCCTAATTGTTTAGAAATCTAGACACTAGTGGGCCAGATGGACTTGGGTCCATATACAAAATAACTAAATACTCTTATACTCGTAGCGGTAATATTTCTTGTTAAAATATGAGATTGATTGAATAGGATTAGATTGATTCAAGACTGGACACCCCTGTCCTATATATAGGAGCAAGGGAGAAACCCTGAGACTTGCGTCCCAAGTAATCTAAACTAGACGGGCCGGAATATAAAGGCCCACTAAACTAATTAGCCTATTTAACTAATAGACTAATATAGACACTAAACATTTCTTATTCGTATAATTATCTCTCCTTTCGTTCTTTTCTCATGTCCAATTAGACAATCCCTTTTAGATTTTTCATAAAGCTCACATACAGATTTGTTAGGACATTAGTATATATTGCTATGCATATAATTACATGCTAATGCTAGAATCTGGGTAATTCATAAAGACATTTCGGCATTACAGAGATCACATTTGGCTCTAAACATGTTTTTCTTGTCTAGCTTGTTTAGTAAAACACCACTTATAAAAGCCTTTCATTATTATTACATATCCACTACTTAAAAAGCTGAATTGTTTTGACAACACTAGGCCATCTCTTCATGCGGTGCTGAATTTAAGTGCTTACTTTTTATTGAGTAATTGATTCTGTCAACAGACATCCTCCATCGCTAAATAATTTCTGTTGGCGGTGCTTCTGCATCTGTTTCCAATACATGTGAAATATATTTGCCTATTTGTTATATAGTACTCGATCGTTTTACTAACCATTTGTCAATGGTTTAAGAAAGTTCAGCAGTAATCTTGAGTAGAAAAAGTTGTCGCTGCTGTAATTATGGTTTATTCTTGCGGAATAAATGTCAAAATCTATTCGACTCTTCAGTCCTTTGTTTATTCTCTATAATGGCTTTGACTTGTGCAGGGAACACTTGAGCATAAGACCAATGCTTGCAGAGGGTTCTTCTGTCGCTTGAAGGAATCACAGTTAGTTTGGGGCAATAAGCTGCCTGTTCATGCAAGGTGATTGTTAACTTGTAGATATCCCCTAAATACTACATTATTTTTATGGACCTGTTTTGTACTATGAATTTGTTATTATGATGCTTCAATTTTTCCTCCAAAATGATGTCAGTATGTTAAATACACAACCAATCAGCATTACATAATTAAAGTCATCGATCAATCTCGGGCAGATTATGGGACTTAGAGATGTACTTTGATTTGCAGAGCCACCTACTCATCAATGGCTGAACAACTATCTAAGCTGTTGGTATCTATTCATGACGATTCAGTACCCGCTCAGATGAACTGCTTCGATGCTGTGCTCAGTGCTCCAATCTCTGAAGATATTCGGTCCAGCCATTTGCAGAATGCCGTGTCTCTGTTTGCATATAATATATCTGAATCTGAAAACCAAAGAATCTTTGAAACAGTGGCTTGATGCTCATCTGGCCTGTGAGTCCCTACTGAAGTGATGAGCTTGTAAATATTTTGGAAGATATGCAACGTCAAATGATGGGCTTCCTTTTTGGTTGGCCTGTAGGGTCCATACACATTTAGCGTAAATGAAGACAATTACCAGCGCATGACTTGAACTTGGGTATCTTGGATGGTTAGAAGTGTCCTGTGGGTAGGTCAGTGATTTATGTAATGTGTTATAGTAATTTCTAGTGAGTTACAGATTTTTACCTCGAAATATATAGCTCTGTTCTGAATCGATGTACACTTAAAATTTGCATTTGAGTTTAGTAAAGCTTCACAATTGTTCTTTTGGTTTAGAGTCATATTTATCCTCGTCACTTGATTTTTCTACTCAAATGATAGATTGATCTACTGCACCTGGTTAATGTTTTTCAGGTGTGAATCATCTGACAACTAATGTTTTTTTCTTTCAAGGAAAAGGCAAGCCCTGGAAGGTCCATTGATTTGTCTTAGACTGCTTAAGCAGGTAGAAATGAGAAACAACAAAAACTATTGTCACCTATCCAGTGGATCGCCAAGGCAAAGCCTTAAAAAATGACCCGATATGTGGCTAGTGGGTTTACCACCAAAATTTTGCGCCGCAGGGTGTTGTCAATCATGACGTGTTTACTTGTTATGGTTCAAAGTTTACATCACCTCAAAGGGCATAGAGGATGTGCGTTTGCTAGACATCTAGTAACACTGTCAACTGAACAACGCATATGACAAACTGCAGATCAATCACCCAGGTTGGTCCAATCATATGACGAATAAGTAGTACTTTGTTCCTAATGTTTTAGTCTGAGTTGACCGGGGAAATCATCCTCCACGATTGACGCCTTCTTCTTGTGCTAATCTGCTTTAATGCCTCTTTTCCTTTCCGAACTTGATTGAAGACGCTAACTGCCAAAGGTGTTGATTCTTGTAACTAAACTTGAAAAACCAGCACATTAGGGATGGCATAATTGCCCATCAAACCCATATACCCAGTGTGACCCAATGTGACCGGCCCCATTATGATGGTCAAATGGGTCCGATGAAGTAGCTGGGTCTGAAATGGGCATACGAAATACGGACCCATTACCATCTGGGGACCCACCGAAACCCGTAAGACCCATCAAATCTAATTTTCTCTCCGACCTACATTGTCCGGTCGTACCCCTTCCACTTTCCGTCGTCGCCAATGTCGACAAATCACTCGTTGCCACTCTTCGGCCTCCTCAAGCTCGAACCTTGTTGTTCCGCTCCTCAAGCTCCGTCCAGTCGCTCCTCTCTCACTCCCTGGGATTTTGCGAGCCTTAACCTCGCTGTGAAGAGATGCTGTGAAGGAGGTGCCTATGCTCATCGTGATTGATGCGTGTTGAAGGTGCCTCTTCAATCCAGTTCCTACTGTCGGAGAGTCTCATGAAAAAAGACAACTTCTGTTTCATTACGCTCGGTGCTGCCAGTCTCCGACTCTTCTGTTATCTATGGCTGCTTACTCAAACCATCTTCCCGTCGGCCGTCGCGGTCGGTGCTGCCAGTCTCTGACTCTCGTGTTATCTCTGGCTGCTTACTCTAACCATCTTCCGTCGATCCTCCGCCAAGAGGCGCAGGACCACTGCGTTCACCACATAACAGAGTGCCGTCGACGTGCTACGCTGCACCACATTCCATTCCCGTGGTCGTTGCATGTCCTTACTCAGTCCCAGGCTGGTTGGTTGCGTCTCGTCGGTGTGAAACTAGTAGGCCAGTGCCTATGCATCTGCCGTGATGCACGTTCACGATCCGTCGTCGCCAGTGGCTTCATGGGAGACGAAGCTGTGTTTTCCTGTTTACTTCTCCATCACTTTGATTGTGGGTACATATCCTGTTTGTTAGAATGCTCAAGTGATGTGCCGGTTGAGAGTGACAAGCTTTGTTGTCCTATTCTACAAAGCTTTGTTAACCTGTTTGTTAAAAAACAAAGCTTTGTCCAAAATTTCATAGTACAGAAAATGGTGCAACGAGTTTTGTTATTAATGATAATGTGTACTTGGCTCTCTATCAATCGACAGTCAACTTTTCTGGATTGTATACCTTTATAAATGACTATACATATAAGGCTGTGATGGCCTTTGTATAAATTCTATAAACATTTGTGACATTACAGTTAGCGTTGTACCTTGTCACGTATACAGCCCGTGTAATTTAGATCAGTTCTTGAAATGATTGTAAAATAATATTTCTTAAACACAGTCAATGATTTATATTATATGTTGTCCATGTTTTATTTGCACACGTCAACATGATTCGCACCGTCACCTCACCCCATTTGACTCATAAATATCACTTTTGTAGTAGTTCGGACATCATTTCCAATATGGGTTATATTGGGTACCCATGACCCATTGGGGTGGGTATGGGTACCCACACATATTTCCTTTTCTTAGTGGGGAGCGTATGGGTCGATTCAAAAGTGAAGTGGGTAAGATGGATATGGGTATGGGCCACCCATACCCAGCCTATTGCCATCCCTACAACACATCCCCATATCTACATCGTTAGGGAATCATGTTAGTTGTACATTTCTATGCATTAGGTCATAAGTATGCCTATGGTGAAAAATTGGAGGGGAACATTAGGATATATGTGGATTTATCTTCAGGCCAGGTTGCCTGTGCTGCTTGTCCGGGTTGGGGTTCAGGATTTGTTTGTATTATGTTTTTGGTGCTGCCTTTATTGTTTTGTACTGTGCTTAACTTTCTTGCGGCTATACTGAAAGTCATTATCTGGTTAACACTAATAGAATTGATTGTATTTTGCATAAAGACAGAAAAAGAGGTCAGAAGTAAGAACATAGAGGATATATGACCTAGTCACTAGCTTTACCAATACGGAAGGCATGTATGTGTTCTCCGATATGATGATCACGAGGCACTCAATACATGTAAAACGACATCGTGGCTTTAATTAATATCGTATGTATGGAGCACGGTCCCTATAGCATAGTACCAGTCTACCAGAGCAACTGAACGTTGGATTCGGCGTTGCTACTATAACAAGGGCGCTGCTTTTGTTTGAGCCACTTATGAATCAACTTGATCTTATGGAGACAAGTGGTTGTGTATTTATCAAATTTTAAGTTCTTTTGTATTTGGGGATTTTTGGATGGCAATTGACAATGACACAAATTCGAACTTCTTATGCCAGTCAAACAGGTACCATTGAAATCCATTGTCTCCTTGATGGGCACTACCATTGCAACATTCGATGATGCATATAAAAAGCCTTAGACAAGATGATGTTAAAGAAAGCAACATTAGCTACCCATGTCGGCAAAGCCCACCTTTCAATAAGGAGCTTACTAAGGAGTGGTGCAAGTGGTCGGTACGGTGTCCCTTCATGAAGGGACCTAAGTTTGAAGCCCATCAACCGAGATTTTCACTGTGTGTGTGGTGGGGGGGGGGTGGAGTTACAAAAGTGGCGCCTCTGTGGGGGTATCTCTCCATAATAAAAATAAAGAGATTACGGTTGCAAAAAAAACCCAAAAGCAAGCATTCTTGATTTGAAATATATATACAAACAAATATGGACTTCTAGGTAGTCTTTCTGAAGGGGCGTGAGAGCAAGGGTAAAACGAATAGAGGACGGGTTTCTCTGATTTTGTGGCTAGTTGTCGTTGCATGTAAGCTAATAGTGACTCGTTCAAGCATGCTTGTTAAAATATGATATTACATTTAGATTCTCTTAATAGATGTGACATGTTTGTTAAAATATTATATTACATTTAGATTCTCTTAATAGATGTGACACGTTAACGCATGTTCTACGATCCAAATAATCTTAGATCTGAAAGCATTAAAACGGTCATCTACAAGTAGAGACTACAGAGTTTGACCTTCATGTCTAGGCATATAAACATGTTATTTATGGGTAGAAAGTAAGTAGAGACATTTTCCATCGATAACCATATGAGAAATCACGTACACATGAGCCATCAAGGGCCTGTAATGAAGTGAGAAAATGTTATAGACTTTCCCAATGAAGTGAGGTAGATTTAAGCATCACAAAGTTGTATGATAAACCCTTTAATGTGCTATTTGAGGAAACTGTTGTATCTACTCACACCAACAATGCTTACTCCCAAATTTTAAAGTCCACGACTCAAAATTCCAAAGCTGAGGGTGCTTCACTTGGAGAGAAAGTATTGGGCTGGTGACTTTCTGGGGAGTCTTCCGTGTGAGTGAGGACATAACATGTAGTGAATGCTCACATTGACTTGTTGGACCAATAATCACTTCCCCCATTGACCGCCAATGTTTTAGACCGTGGGCTCAAGCATGGCAACTATCACTAGAAACACCCCTTGGGAGAATTCATGACTGATATCTATGATTTAGTTTTAGTGCCAACACTCATTAAGTAGAATGAGGATGTCTAACTCCAGTCACCTTTGAAAAATTATGCACCTTATGTCTAGATATCACACTAAACTCCATCATTTACTACACTATTTAAAAAGACCCTCAATTTGAATTGAATTTCAATCTACTTTCAAAAGTCAATACTCCTCTCTGAGATCATGTGAATTCATCCGATCATGTCCACCAAAAACTGAACCCATATGTTATTATATGTTTGTTGTTAGAAATATACAAGAACCATGGAATAAGGCAAAAAAATCTAAATGGCACATTTGCCAATTTTTATTACCTAAATGGCAGGTTCTTGAACTTATTGCCCAAAATGGCACATTTCGGGAGCAATGCGTCCCCTGCTGGGACGCATTGAGCAATGCGTCCCCGCGGGGGACACATCGGTCCCACAGGAGGGCAATGCGTCCCGGTTCGGGACACATTGCTCTGTTGTGGGACCAATGCGTCCTCTAGCGGGACGCATTGCTGCAATACGTCCCAGCAGGGGACGCATTGGTCCCACAACAGAGCAATGCGTCCCGAACCGAGACACATTGCCCTCCTGTGGGACCAATGCATTCGACGCGGGGACACAATGCACCAATGCGTCCCCATGCCGGACACATTGCACCAATGCATCCCCATGCAGGACACATTGTGTTTTTTAATCATATTTTTGCAGTCACTGATATTGTTTCATGGTTATTGATATGTATATTAATAATATTGATTATATTTGTACATTTACAATTCGTTCACTTGTATTTGGATGTCTATAATATACCCAATTATTATAAATTTGTGAATTTCAATAGCTCGTAACATGCATATGGAATATATAAGTGTACTGCAACCAACATCAGATGGTTCCTAATTGATTATATAATAAGAACTTAATCCAAAAAAATGAGATAGCAATTAAAAACAAGGTTAAAACATGAACCAACATGATGAGAAAATAATACACAACAGAATAATATGATAGATCCAAAATGAACCAATGTGATATCATAATATGATAGATCCACATACAATAGATGTCTTCACAAAGGCATACATACACAACAGAACAATATTATAGATCCAAAATGAACCAATGTGATATCATAATATGATAGATCCACATACAATAGATGTCTTCACAAAGGCATACATACAAAACCGTACAATATATAAAAAACTAAGTACGTCGTCCTCGCCCACGACGTCCTCACCCACCTCCCTCTACATCTGGATCCTCTGTACCGATGTCATCTGGAGACAGCTGAACTGGGGACAACTGTGTAGGAGGCTGCTGGCGAGCATCAGGGAAGAAATGAAAAGGTGGAGGTGGGGTGAGGGGTCTCTGATAACCAGGATAGGATGCATCAGGTGGGGTGCATCCTGAGAAATCAAACGGAGTAGGTGAATATGTGACATAAGGTGGTGGTCGGCTCTCAGGAATAATTGGTGGTGGGAATGGAGTGTATGGAACAGAAGAAGAACTTGCTCCATAGTATGATGCTGGTTGAGGTGGGGTGATGAATGAGGAATATGAAGCAGCTCTTGAAAAATATGGCCCTGTCGGTCCCCATGACATGAACTGAGAAGTGGGAGTTGGAGTGGGCTCAGCAGTAGGAGTAGGAGTGGGCTCAGGGGTTGTGGTATGAGTGGGTATGGGATCCCACGACCGAGCATAGTCGGGAAGACTATCAAAGTAACTCCCTTGGATGTTATAGATGCTGTCTCTGATCTGTGCAGGGGCGTGCTCTAATGCCGCTCGAATCGCCACTTGTGTTTGTACCTGTAAAACAAAGTATGTACACATAATAAAGACCAATTACATATATTACAAATAAAAAAGATAAATAATAATAGTTTGTAAAAGAAATAATAATGATACTCACAAATTCCTACTGGCGATAACTTTGCGGGTAGTATATGCTTGGAGGCATAACTGGAGGGGGCACGATGTATTGTGGATGATACCATGCATAGTGAACCTGAGGACTGAAGACTGTATCAGCTGGTGGAGCGGGAACTAAGCTCTCACGTCTGTTGTTCCACATATGCACCTCCCGCCTATGATGAAACATCCAATCCTCAGCCGCATGACCCCTTCCATCTATCCGGCTAAGCCGCAGCAGCTCAAGAGTAGGTTGTACTTGAACAAAGCCGAACTGTCCAAGTACTCTGTCGGGGAAGTGCCACTCCACTATTGTGTAGCACAATAGAGGCACTCGTGCCAACCAAATATGACTACCATCTCTACAAATGGCAGGCAATCTCTCGAGAACATCAACAGTGTAAGGAGCCAACTCTATCTGTTATTCAAATAGACAATGTGTATCATATAAAATGGATAAATTGCAAATAAATAAAACATATACCATACAACATGTTAGTAGAGGTAAGTAAGTTATACATGTGAGGGAAAAATCTGGTCAAATGCTGAATCGTAAAACTGGATTGTTCCCCTGATAGTTTGACTCCTTTGGACAAAGGTAGGCCACCTATTAAGTTGACAAACTAAATTTAGATAAATACTACATAATGTTTGGAAAAATATAAAAATTAAGTGTGTAGATCTTTAACATGTAACCCAAGGGAACATCTTCTGGCCAATCATCCCAGCGCATTGCAATTGTACCTGGGCGTCCAATTCTTAACCTCTCCCAACACCACAGCTGTAATAGGCAGACACAACCTGACAGATGGGTAGTTCTCCTAGACTGAGTGGTTGCCTTATACAACTCCCTATATAAGAAATCTAGAGTTGCAACACCCCAAGATAGAGTGCCACAACGTGCAAAATCGGACACAAGAGGGAGGTACCTAACATGAACTCTATCCCCAGTACTATCTGGGATAAGGTAACTACCTAAGAAGTATAAGAGATATGCCCTAGTGTACCTTGTCCTCAGTTCTAATTGTTTCTCTTCATCACCCGCGGTCAGATCCATATCCTTGAAGGTCTCACACAGCCAAATCAGGGAGATACGCCCCTTAGACATCCCATCTGGTGCATCTCCTAAGAAATTCTCACAAAGGTGAGTCCATGAAGAAAATTGCCCCTCATCTACACCTAAAGGATATGAAGCTATAACCGGTAGGCCATCAATCCTCAGGCCTAAAAGAACTGCACCATCCTGAAGAGTGACACTCATCTCAAAAGAGGGAAACCTAAAACAAGTTTAAGATGACGATTATTTGAGCGTAATGTACGGTAATGGACATTCTTTTGTACCGACCATTTTTGGAGCGTCTCAATCAGTACAACTTTGGATGCAAATAAAGCACCCTCATATATAACAACACTGGAAGGATTGTAATTGAGACGAAATTCATGACAAAAATCTTCCACCCAGTCATCATCTTGAAAAGCTTCATAGTTGGAATCAATGTGTTCATGTTGGGGCCATTGGTTGTCAAATATGGATGGAATAAAACTCAATGTTGCAATAGAGTCAGGGAATGGATGTGTGTGCTCATCATCGGTTTCAGTCAATGAATCATCCTCAGATGGTTCACTGTTATTACCACCTTCACTATCACTATTGTTATCACCTTCGTGATCACTATCATTATCACCCTCCTCAACCTCAACACCAATATTCTCAGTAGTAAGATTATGAGAAAATTCAGGTGGTTGACTCCATTCAACATTTAAATTGCTAAGACTGAATTGAGGTGGTTGACTCCATTCAGTAGTTAAATGACTTTGAGAGAATTGAGGTGGTTGACTCCATAAATTATTGTGAGGGAATTGAGATTGAAATTGATTCAATAGACTCATTAAACAAGGTTGTTGGTGGATAGATGTTTTTTCAAGAAACACATCAATATAGGCATCAATTGAAAGTGATAACAAGGTTCTGTATGCATCATCATCATCAACTTGTACGAGCATATGATTTTCTCCAGGGAAAAGATAGGATATTTTGATAGAGAAGTGGTTGGGATTGATGTCAAGTGTTGTATAGATATATGATTTTCGTTCAGATAGGGTATTAATAAGTGAAATGTTTATGGGTCTAACAGATCGATTAGAATAAGACCCATCAGAGAGAAATTTCCCATCATATCGCATCTTCACAATTCGTGAATTTGAACTAGATGCCATGTTCCTATATTTTAGAATATTATATTAACATCAGAAAGAAATTCATATTTTATAACATTATATTAACATGAATTAATATTTTAGAACAGTGACATCATTTTAAAATAATAGTTAAGATTTTAGAACAATAATTTTGAATTTGGAACTAAATTTATTTTACTACTTTTTCTATAACATTAACAGTGAACAACAATTCAGAACAACAATTTTGCTATTTTTTTCCAGTAAAATTAACTAACATTTCATAACAACAATTTTGCTAATTTTTTAGTAACACTAACATTTCTTAACAACAATTTTGCAATTTTGAACAATAATTTTTCAGGTATTAATTAGCCTTCAATTTGTCATTTTCTACATCATTATTTCAGTAATGTGGAATTAAGGAGTAACAATACAATTATTTCAGTTGTAATATTTCGTACTAATGTTAAGCTCAAGTTTTGAAAATTAAAATTTTGGTAGAATAAATACCTCAAATGGAGAGTTATCCCTTGACAATAGAAGAATACAAGAAGAGAAAGAAGAAGCTCCAAGATCGTCTCCGAGCAATAGAAGATAGCAGCTCCAAGATCGTCCGAAATAAGCTAGAAATCGCCTCCAAGCAGTAGAAATCCGAGCAAAAGCTCCAGAGCAATGGGAGTATAGAGCAAGAGTAAGGAAATGAAGAATGATGTGAGTTTGAGGGGTTGATTTCGGACAATATATATAGGGGAGCAATGCGTCCCGGTTGGGGACGCATTGCACCAACGTGGCACCGCACCGCGACCCCAACAGCAAAATAGCCGTTGTCTAGGGAGCAATGTGTCCCCATCCAGGACGCATTACCCGCGTGGCAATTTCTAGCCGTTTCTAGCCGTTGGGGGCGTCTCCGCGCACGACGCATTGGTCCCACAGAGGGCAATGCGTCCCGCTTGGGGACACATTGCCCTCCTGTGGGGCCAATGCGTCTGCTGCCGAGACGTTTTACCCTCCCGGGAGGCAATGCGTCCCGGATGCGGACGCATTGGCCCCACAGGAGGGCAATGCGTCCCGAACCGTGACACATTGCCCTCCTGTGGGACCAATGCGTCCTCCGCCGCGACGCATTGCCTCGCGTGAGGGCATTGCGTCCCAGCAGGAGACACATGACTCCCGAAATGTGCCATTTTGGGCAATAAGTTCAAGAACGTGCCATTTAGGTAATAAAAATTGGCAAATGTGCCATTTAGGTTTTTTTTCCGAATAATGTGTATTATAATTTTTCTTGTTAATAATATACAAGTTCGATGGATATATGATAGATGATACTAGCACACATGAGTGTGAGTGTGTGTATATATATAGCTACACATGCTTCAAAGTTTTACTAAATTAAAAAATAGGAAAAAATAGAAAAACAGTGGGTATAAATGTATAATATTATATATCATGAGTAGACTAATACTTGCATATTATTATCATATATGCTTGTTTTCATCTAATGGACATTTACTCTCAAAATCCTTTAATTTTTATATTATAAACAAAGTCTCCTCATTCATCATATGTAAACAATCATGGTGCATCTACCAGTAAGATTTTTTGACAAAGGAAGGAGTTTCCTCTAAAGACCATGACGACAAAGTATATGAATGGATATTGGTTTAGTAAAAAGTGAGCTATGGGTTGACGGGAAGATATTCCTTTGAATTGCAGTTAAGATATCTAGCAAGTGCTTGGAACCATCTAGTTCTGTTTTATGAAGCCTTTGATGGTGTTGGCTTTCCAAAATAAGTATGAAATCGATAGTTTGCTTCCTGTCTGATATGCAAAATAAATTAATGAGGCTAGACACCATGGAAAAATAAATTAGTGAGGCTAGACACCATGAACACATATCTAGAACCTAGAAGCTGTTCTAGAAAGAATTCATGACGCTGGCATTATTTATGGAAGCTGCAATTACGCACTTGGCCCGATCTCTATTATGATCGCAACAATGCAACTTTTCCACGCATCTTATGAGGTCATGGTAGGAGTTTTCTTTGTACTGGCATATAAAGCTTAATTGTCATATTCGCTTATGGATAAGTCATTATAGAGAATCGACGGCTGAGGCAACTGTGCTTTTGTAAAAGTGTGCTATCATTGTAATTGATGTTATCTGGCAAATGAATGGCCACTATAAAGACTGAATGACACTTCTGCTTCCAATGTCACCATGATGCGATTGATCTAAGTAGAACGGCGGAGAAAAAACTAATCCCAATTAGACCCTTTTCTTGCTATTAGGTAGAAGAGCCGGCGTAATATTATACAGTTATCCCCTTCAGCCTGTCATCTTGTAGGCTTGTTACCATGACCTAGAGATGGTCCATATTGATATCAGAGGTGGTCTATAACAACCTCAAATGTGGATCATAACATACTCAATTCCCTCCCTTCTACATGTTTCACAAATACATTGGGTCCACAAACACCACGAAATATATGCATCACAGCAGAAGTAAGGGTATAGATTTATTCATTACACACCTTTACGTACATGATACAACACATGGTAATTACAGGGGACTCACATTCATTTATTCTCTCTAAACGAATCTCAGATGCTAGGAAGATAATTTACCTCAACTTGCGTCATCTAGTCGGTGCTCCAAAAACTTCATGTTTTTCTCCTATGAACCTGCACCAACTACGTATCATTTCTATAACCGGGCCACATAAAATAGATTCTATTGACTATAGTATGTAACATTGATAACAAAATTATATACATGTATATACTAATATCCTCGATATCATTTATATCAAACATCAAGTTCATAAATTCTAAAATAACCATGAACATGAGTACTTAACCACCAACCTCGTGACATTGACTTCGAAACGCAAATACATTATTTATAGAGTGAATCTAATTAAAATACATGGTATTTCCTTATTTCACAAATTTAGCTTGACGTTTTAAAAAAAAACTCATACATGACTATCAAGTATTTTGACACACACACACCACTACTACAGAAAAGGCCTTTGGCATCGGTTATTTAGAGCCTTTAGCGTCGGTTTCCAAGCGACACCCAAGTGAGCGCCGCTAAAGGTCGACACCTTCCCGCCACCGAAAACGCGCCGGCAAGGGAACTATAGGTGTCGGTTCTTAACGAAAACCGACACTATATCATGATCAAAGACGTCGATTATTAAACAAACACCGACGCCATAACCCTTTCCGCCACCGAAAACGCACCAACAAGGGAACTTTAAGCGTCGGTTAATAAAGAAAATCGACACTATATCATGGTTAAAAATGTCAGTTATTAAACAATAACCGACGCCATATCCCTGCCAGTACGGCCGTGCCTGGCCACAATAGGCGTCGGTTCTTACAGATAACCGACGCCGACCATGGAAGAGACGTCATATTTTTGCTAATAACCGGCGCCGTATGTCTTTGGTGTCAGTTTTATACAAATAATTGATGCCTATGTTCTGGTTTTTTTTTCTTATCAGTTTACATGCCTGCTGTATGGCTGGTCAGCAGGATTGCAGAACCTGTAGTTTAGTTCTGAACTGTAGGTTTACAACATCCATTGATATTAGCCAACAACAGGCCATAAACCTGTAAAGTCATTCACATTCAGACACATGTATTGATCAGATACATGAAGAAACCTGCAAAGTGAATTACATTCACATTCAGTTCCATTCATTTCATCTCTTTTCACATTCAGACATTCATGTATTGATTAGAAAAAGTCATTCACATTCACACATATGACAATTCAGAAAAAGTCATTCACATTCACACATATGACAATTCAAAAAAAGTCATTCACATTCACACAAAAATAATTATGAGAACAAAGGTTAGAAATATCATTCTTTATTCATCATCGTCATTATTGTCATCATTGTCCTAATTGTATTTAAAAATTCCCACTACTTGTACGGCTTTTACCCATTCTTCTCTTACAACATCTAATTCCTCCCTCGTATAGGGAGTATGTACATCTAATAACTTTCCACCTGTGCTGAAGTCAGTTTTAAACACCTGCAAAGAGAATGACATATATATATATATATATAATTAATAATATATAATAAGATTGATATATTTCATATTATCTAATGAGACTATATGCAATACCTGATGTATAATATCGATTTCCATTACGACATATTTGATGATTAGGTCCATAAATCGCATCACATAGGAGGCACATGCCCAGCCGTTGTCTTGTGTAGCATACTATAAATTGAAACATACAAAATATTCAAAAATACAATTAAGCACAGTTCACATAAATAATATTTACATTGGAGTCGGGAAATTACTTTCACATTCTCCCAAATTAGTGGCTGATTCTTTTCCTGGGGACCTTTCCTCCAGCTTTTTTGAACTTTTCTAAAGCCCTACATGTTAATGTAACACATTAAATTGCATAATTAAATAGTAATGTAATAACAGATGTTAACGGATATAAAAATATGAAATATTTCTCACAGGAATAATGATTTTTTCATTAGGTGTCCATATAATGTATTCAATTCCTTCCCCGCAGGATCTAGATAATAGACAATGAACGCCTTGAGGACAATAACTAGTAACTCCCAATGCCTACCACTACATGTTAGCAAGTTAAAAATTAATAACTCAAAATCTACAATAAAAATATAATTTTCTTGAGTCCAAATTACAAGAAAAGTAAACTTACTCGACATTGAATGGAGCTATTATCACCGTCTTCTTATTTTTACCAAAATATTCAAAAGCATCCCAACAGTATGAAGTAACTGAAGAAGGGTCTGATATCTACAAGACTAATCAAAGATGGAACCAAAAATCTCACATGGGAAAATGTAAAATCTGTACATATCGTGTGTAAGTGGCTGCAAAACATGTATTACATATGCATTAATATATAAGAAATCAGATCACCGTATATAAAATAAGGTATATGGATGTATAAACAAGATCTCACCGTATCCACAACTCTATCATAGATGTGTTCATCCACTCATAACGAAACAACTCCAAAATATCTTATATAAATAGTTTGTTATCGTATGATTGACCTGCATTAATATGTATGCATTAATGCGTATGCAAAACTTATATTACATATCCATTAATACGTATGCAAAACTTATATAAATAGATTGTTATCGTATCATTGACCTGTAGCATCCTTCGGAATAGTAACATTTATAGGGCAATTTGAATCATGTTCGCCTATCCATACTGCCATACCCCTACAATTAGGACCTAACGAGGCGTGTAGGTCTCTTGGAAGCCAACTTGGTACTTTAGGAGCTGGAGGTGGAGGCCGAGATGTAGCGGGTGTCTTCTTGTTGACCTGTATATATAATTTCAGATCAATTGACTCATATATACATACTAACAAATTAACATAATGTAAAATTACCATACAATATTAGTATAGATGACATCCGCTTTGGGCCACATTATCACTCCGCCTTCTGCCTCACCAAGCGTTTTAGAATCTAGGTGGGCATATGGCAGTGGAAGATCCCTCCAATCAGGGAGTATATGTATCGGGCTCACACGAACCACACCAGCTGGTACTGGAGTCCCATGAAACATCTCCCCTGGAAGGGCTGGGTAAGCCTGTGCATCTGCAACGATGTATTCTTGACTTTTTAGATGGTATGACTTCAACTCATATAAATTTACGTAAAGAATGTTATATACATATATACATAAACATATCATCTTGAAAAGACAAGCTACTATATATGTCATAAAAATACTTACAACAGACGTGCTAGGTGGTGGGTCTACAGGATTACTCCCAACCTCTACAGTAGGAGAAGAGTGGCCCGACACAAGTACTGTCTGAGTGGCAGTATGAGACGCCTGTCACTTGCTAATTATTTCATTGACTCTCTTATCAAGTGCTTCCTCGACTCTCTTATCAAGTGCTTCCTCGACTCTCCTATCAATTAACTGATCTACCTGTACGCTAGCTTCTGATTATTGAATTCTCTTTCGTAATAGCATTCTAAAAAAAGAATAAGTTACCTCAACTTGTGAAAGTCCCGCTTTTGGGACTGGTTTGCGCTGTGATGGCCCAAAGAATGCTTTGATGCCCACACCAGTGCCTGTACCCCTAACACGTCCAGGATGCTCTAGGTTACCCAGAGTAACTGTCAATTCATCCCTTGTGCCCTCAGGGATGAACTTGCCTTCCTTCCTCTGCTTGTGCAGCTCCCACTAATCGCCATAAACAGAAATTGGTAAGTAAACATAACAATAATCAATATCGATCTATTGCTCTAAGAGTTGCATTTTATCATTTTTGCATCCGCCTCAACAGTTGCGGGCTTCGTTATATCTCACTTTTTATTTTGCCTCCCAGCTATCCACATAGCATGGCGTGCAGAGGTGCGGGACCAATAGTAGAGGAATCCTGAGTAGCAACAGACTGAGCAGTAGACTCAGCTTGTAGTCTTTGGTGAACGCCTGCATAGCCTCTTGGACTCATTGTGTGGTCATGCACATTTAGTGCACACCTTGCTCTTTGAGCATCGCTGATAGCCTTGTTAGTAAGTACATTGATTTGGTTAGTAACACTAAAGGTTAATCTTGAATAGGTGAATAAATAAGAACATATATTAATTAAATTGGGAGTGGCACTTAATACCTTGAATTTATCCATTTTTCTTTGGGTAACAAATTCTTCCCAATATTTGGTGTCCAGGTAGTTCCATTGCTCAGAGGCTGCCTTCTGCCTAAATTTATTTTTTAAAGAGAATACAAACAAAAATTATTAGTGTAGAGTTAGTAAAAAAGTGATCAATGTCTAGAATTAGAAATCAATCAAGAACCTCTTCTCAACATCGCGTATGTAATCTCGGGTGAGAATTGTCCTATAGTTCCTTAGGACCCTCCCACAACATTGCATCATGCATTTACGATGCAACTTTTCATCCAGATCAAATATACTCTGCAAAATAGAATTGCTATTAACTAGTATCCTACAAATTAGTAATCTACAAAAATAGAATTGCAAATAATAATAACTCACACATAGTTCCTTCCATACTAAGTCTTTCTCCCCCTTAGGAACTTTATGCCAGGATTTAAAAATAGGACTATAATGGTTGCGAGTAAGAACTCCAAGATATGAAATAAATGAGTTGCGGTTCACTCCAACTGGATTTCCTGCATGATCGAAATTCACAGTCAGTTTGGGTCCATTGCCCCTTTGCTGTAGTAACTTGTTCATCATTGTGATGCCCCTCACTTTCTCAATTTTTTTGCTGCTCATCAAGTGCCCCAATTTCTTCAGGGGGTACATCACCAACCTAAAATTTGACAAAAAAACACACTTACAAGATATAACTATAAATGAACATATAGATAGAAACCTCAGGGATATATTTTTAAAACTTACATGTGAGGCGACGCATTGACGTCCTCAACCTCACGGTTATCATCAACACAATCATCAGGAGAATGCTCAGCCATCTGAAAGTTCACATTCACATTGTAAAGTAATTCACATTGTAAAGTTCACATTGTAAAGTTCACATTCACACTGTAAAGTAATTCACATTGTAAAGTTCACATTCACATTGTAAAGTTCACATTCACATTATAAAGTTCACATTGTAAAATTCACATTCAGAAAAATAAAACATATATAGAAATATAAACATGCATGCCTCTAATATTGTGATCTTTTATCAATTAACAATCCTTCATTGTGATCTCCGCATACATACAAGTCATCATTAGCTTCAATATTTGGTGGTGTTGGCAACCCAACTGAGAATGGACTGGAGTCATCATACTTATCATAATACTCTTCTTCATCTATAAGATCATCAATGAACTGTCTTTTACCATGAAGAACAGCCGACCATTTATCATTTGCAGGATCATCGATATAAAATACTTGTTTTGCCTGTGATGCCAATATGAATGGTTCACCCTTCTCACCAATCTTTTCAAAGTTCACTAATGTGAAACCCAATTCATCTACTATAACTCCTTTGGTGTTATCAGCCCAATTATATTTAAAGAGCAGAATTCTGAAATCTACATAGTCAAACTCCCATATGTCTTCAATGACACCGTAATATGACATTTTAACTTCAGGTGGACTCTTATCCTTTGCACTTGCAACAAACAATGAAGACGCTTGAAGGGTGACCCCACTGTTTCGGACGACACTCTTATCATCTTGACGCTTTGTGTAATATGAGAATCCATTTATGTCAAACCCTTCATAAGACATAACATTCAATTTTAGTTTAAAAGTGAAAGTATTTGATAGTTTCAGTAAGATTATCTGGTGTTTGAGATAGTTGATGTAAGACTTTATCTTCAAACCACTTAATAAATGTCTTGTTATGCTCTCTAGCAAGCCACATTGAATTGGCTCAAGGATATTGTCTCTTGATAAAATTGGTATGCTCCTCGATATAAACACTCACTTCGTCGATGTTGTGTAAAATATACAAATGACCTTGTTCCAACTGCTCACGGCTGATTATTTTCATCCATGATCCCAAAATTCCTTTGCCAAAATTCTCCTCAATATTCTTGTCATTAACATGAGCATCATTAGCACCCAGAAAGTCATTGCAAAAATTCATAACCTCTCTCGCCACATAACCCTCAATAATACTCCCTTCAGACCGATAACGGTTTTGAACATCACCTTTAAAAATGTTAATGTATCGTTCAAAAGGATACATCCAATGCAACAAAACTGGTACCAACATTTTCACTTCCCTAGTAAAGTGGACAATAAGATGTACCATGATATCTAAGAACGAAGGAGGAAAATACATCTCAAGCTAACACAGGGTAACGACCACTTCTCTTTGTAATTTATCGAGAGTATCATGGTCAATAACTTTGCTGCACAGACTGTTGAAAAAGAAACAAAGTCTGGTGATTGCAAACCTTACATGCTTCGGCAATATAGATTAAATTACTACGGGCAATATTTGTTGCATTAGAGTGTGACAATCATGAGATTTAAGACCTATCAACTTCAGATCTTTCATTGATATCAATGTACGGATGTTGGATGAGTAACCCTGTGTCACCTTAACATTTACCAAGCATTCACAAAAAGCTTTCTTCTCCTTTCTCGACAACATGTAACAAGTGGGAGGTAAGTATGTTCTCCCCAGAAGTCGTCAATTTATACCTTGACACACCACATTTGGGACAATCTTTCAAATCCACATAGTCCTTTTAAAATAATACACAATCATTCGAGCATGCGAGTATCTTCTTGGCCTCCATTCCCATTGGGCACAACCATTTCTTTAACCGGTATGTTGAGATTGGCAACTCATTTCCTTTAGGAAGAATTTCTTTCAACAAAGACAACAATGACATGAAGCTTTTGTCACTCCATTTATTGTTAGCTTTCAGCTTCTACAATCTCAACACAACGCTAAGCTTCATAAACTTACAACCTGTGTATAATGGTATCTCAGCATCATGAACAATGTTTCTAAACATGGGAGGTGGATTGGTGTGCTCTACCCCACAACTATCCAACATCACATCAACGATGTCTACTGGAACTGGTTCGTTCACATCTACGTCATCAGAGGCAATTTATTCTTCCATACAAGCACTACTATCGACATCCAATGATTTCAGGTTTGAAATCTCTCCATGCAAGTGCCATTATGTATATCCTTGTACAATCCCGTTGCACATGACATGAATTTTGATTTTGTCAATAGTGATGACTTTCAAGTTGTTACCGCAATGCCTACATGGACAGTAGAACCTATCTCCAGGTTGTTTCCTATGTTCCTTGGCAAATCTAATAAACTGATCAAGACCGGAAATAAACTCTGGGGTGCAGTGATTTAGAATGGACATCCATAATCTATCCATTCTATGATCAAAGAGAAAACAAGTACATATTAGAACAAGATTTGGGTCTAGGGTTAAAAGATTAGGTTTTATGGTTAAAACTTTAGGATTTAAGGTCTTATATATAATAAATGTGTACCACCTATCCCATTCTTGAACACCTAATCTCATTAGTAAGTGTATAATGTGTATTGGGTTTTCAAGAAAATTTCGGCAGCATTTCCCCGCCGTTCTCCAAGTACATATGTACTTAGAGAACAAACGGAGAAATGCTACCGAAATTTTCTTGAAAACCTAATATACATTATACACTTACATCCTAAGTGAGATTAGGTGTTCAAGAACAATCCCAAACCGGGGACTATCCAAGATTTACTCCTAATCAGTAAATCTTGGGCGGGTTTCTAGGCCAAAAAATACATGTGTTGTCATTCTTATACCTACAATCCTAGTTTCATCATTGATCATATCCTAGTTATTCAAGTTAGGGTGATTATTGATGTCTTTAGAAGCATGATTGGAAATCTAGGGCAAAGTTCATCATTTACACTCCAAGCATGTCACGTGAGTGCATTAGTATTTCCCTTTTACTAAAACCAAATTGGTGTATTAGTGAGTCTTCAAATAGATAAACACTTGAAGATGACTCAATGAATCTTATGAATAGTCAACTCAACTATAGCTTGTTGGTTCTCATTCATGACTTGCATAATATTTTGTTGATCCTAAATAGAAGCAAAATTTTACATGCCCCATATGACCCTAGAATGTTGACATGCCTAGGTTTAAAGCACTCATCAATCTTGAATAATGTTGACATGCCCCATAATAGGGAAAAAACAAGATGAGATCAATAAAAACACAAATCATAAAAAATGGATTGCTTAATGAAATAATTGCTTAGTAATTATATATATTGCAAGATAAACAAAAGATCAACTCATTATTTTACAACCAAACATTTTTTTCATGCATCTTTCATTACACATTTATGGCCATTATTCATCTAGTGACTAAGGTTCTAGATTGCCTTTTACTACTTGCTACTTAATGATTATAATGTTTGGTTGTTGTACAAGAATCACCGCATATAAAGTCCATGAGGATAAACTAATATTTGGGAATGATAATGTGGCTTCTCTATATTAAATCTAATATGTCTTTCTTTCTTCTTTCTTCATCCCAGTTTTATCATTTGGTTCATCAATAAAAGAGAAGACTTATTTAATTATTACATAAGTTGTGTGTGAACTTTGAGCTATTTAGGGGCAGTCATACTAAATTACTTTAACATTGTCTACCCAAGTAATGGGATTGGGATCGATGTAATAACACTTCTATGACAGTTGGTATCAAAGACTAACACACTATGCATCTATGTAATTGTGAACTTAATATTGAACTTAATATTGCATCTATGTAGACCTAGTTGGCCTAGTCGGCCTGGGCGTTCTGCTGAGGAGGGGCACCGTCTGGCCGCCTAAAAAACTATGCCTATAACCCTAGAAATCGAGCATCTATTACTTGGCAGCCAAATACAGAAATAAGGCAGAAATAAGGCTAAACCCTAAACAAGCAAAACGAAGGAAAGGAGGCCGGGGTAGCTTACTTGCTTAGGTCAAGAACAAGCAAACAAAGGAAAGGAGGAGCAACGGCGTAGCCGACGAGCAGCGGCGACAACGGAGGATAGAGCAAAAGCGGTAGGAATCGCCAGAGGAAGGGGAAGTCTTGAAATCGAGAATGAAACAGAGAAAGGGGAAGAGTCTAGCTCGCGCGAGTGTTATTAAGTTAACAATAAACACCGGTTATTATAACCAACCGACGGTTAAAATAAAAGGCGTCGGTCACCACAAAAAAATCGACACCTATGTTGAATGATAGTCATCAGTTTCAACTAGGAAAGCCAACATCTATCTACATATGCCGACAAAAAATGTTCTTGAATTATGTCCATAGTCGTCGGTTGCCGTAAAAAACTGACGCCAAAGGGGGGTAAACATTTTCACCGGGACAGCGCGCAGAAACCCATTGGCGTCGATTGTTGCAAGAAAATCGATGACAAAAATGGGCCCGATTTCTATCTCACAACAAAACCTTTAGTCGTCGGTGGTTTGGTAAACAACCGACGCCGTATGTGAAATTTTGGAGGTAATTTTTTTGTACTGAAAAAATTGGATTTGGCGGGCGATTTTAGGCGTCAGTTTCTTACTGAGCAACCGACGTTAAATAAAAAGCGATACCCATGTCTGGCCGGTCTTCACATATAGATGTCGGTTTACGCTTTCAGCCGACGTTGTAGGGTTCAAGCGTCAGTTTTTGGGTTACAACCGACGCCTCTAAATGTGACGTTATAAGCCATTTCTGTAATAGCCACACACACACACACACACAGATATATATATATATATATATATATATATATATATATATATATATATATATATATATATATATATATATATATGGATTTATTCGCTGCCTGCGCGAGTAGCCTGATTTTTCGCTACCCGCACATCCAAAAGTGTAACTATATGGTACACAAAAGTAACTCTAAGATCAAAAGAATAACTATATTGATAAAAAAGTAACAATATTACTAAAAAAGTAACTGCGTAGAAAATATACACTCAGTAAATATATGAACGTATTTTTTGACTTTTGTGGGGCAAATGATATTATTTTTGGATGAATTTTTTTGGGAAGCTAGATAAAATGCTCCTCTACAATTGCGAAAAAAAATAAAAAAAAGTGACAGGAAGGGTGTGCGGGTAGCTACCCGTACGGGTACTGAAGATGAGCCATATATATATATATATATATATATATATATATATATATATATATATATATATATATATATAGTCAGGCTAGGATACACTTGAGTGTACATATCACGCCGTACACCCCAATGGTGTTTGCCTATATAGACCATATTTTTCCAAAATCTAATCCATTGATCTTCATGGTTACAATAATAATAGGTCACATACAAAATTTAAACTCATTTGGATGAGTGTAAGTCACTCATCCAAGGACAACAAAATCGACGCATAAAACTAATTTGAAATACATGATTTTTGCCTCCTTTAGATGCACGACCTATAAGTGTCCAAATGAGCTAAAATTTATTATATAGTATGTTCTTATGATAATTAAGAAGATCAATGGTTTAGATTTTTAAAAAAAATTATTACATCTTCAAAAATGACTGAGGTGTACGGTACCTCCGGTACACTCGAGTGTACACTAGCCTGACTCTCTCTCTCTCTCTCTCTCTATATATATATATATATATATATATATATATTATTAACTTGTTAACAATATCAATTAGTCTAAGTCTGTACGTTAAGGAACCAATTGATTCTAATACGGTTAACTAAAAAAATATATCATGATAATGGTAACCGTTTGAATATCATGTATAACTTTCTTATACGCATAATAAGATATTCTGATGCATAGTTTCATGTATACATGTTGTGCTTGTGCGAATGCTGTAGGCTAGTTTCTTTTTTTATTCTAGGTGTAACACATGCAAGGAGGGGTATACAATTAATTAATAATGATATATTGTTAAGATTGTACCGTATCATGATATGTTTGTAAATACAATTGGTATAGTATATTTAATTCTATAATTTTCCGAACATCATAATATAATTGATAAACTAATAAAGCGTTATGTGTTAGGTAATTCCCCTTATTTATATACACATCTCTAGGTACTTATTTTTCTTAAACTACGATTGTTTTGTGAGTACCATCATCATACGAGGCATTTTTTCAATCTTCCACGCCATGGGATATCCTCCCTAGATTCACCGCGATGTCCTCTCCAGACTCTCTCACTCATACACACGCATATATAGACATTCTCTCCAAGCTTTCCATCATAACTGCAGTCATAAGACAATATTGGGAAGGCTCTTACATTCTTAATGCAAAATTCGTATGTACATTAATTCATGGCATGTCATGGAATTATTCAATTTACATGGGATTCATAATTTTTAAGGTGTCTCGTCGTAGTTAACTGGTTCCTAAGATAATTACACACTACTAAAGATATAACATATTGCGTTAGTTATTTTTTCAAGAGAATCCGACTGTGTTATCTTTAGCGTTGTATATGTAAAGATAACCACCACGGTTTGACTAGCTAAGAAAATGTTTTTTTTTTAATCACCGGACACTTCTAAAAGCAACCAAGGCTATATATCACCTCTGAAAAATAGAATTTCACGTAAAAATTCTGCAAGCATTTCATTTGTATGCAAAAATCCTACGCTGTGGGTTCTTTTATAAGTATCTGACGGGATAAAAAGGTCCATACACCATATGTCCCGTGGAAACCAATTGACATTTCTCGTCGGTTGTCTCTAGAGCGATCAATGACAAAGATGTACGCGCCATATATTATGTGAAAATTTTCCCACCCACGCTTAGTGTTTCTCATCGGTTGTCCTAACCATAACCGACGACTTAGTATCGTTGGATTGCGGGGTTAGGCGTCGGTTTGTTGTAACAACCAATGCCAAAGTTATCTTTTTGCCGACAACTGTTTGTATACAACCGACGACCTACACCCTAGCTTGTCAATTATATAAATGGTCGGCGGGGTAGATCTTACTTAACCCCGTGAGAAACTATCTTTGTGATGGAGTGGACTTTTGTAATCCTTAAATGTCCAATGACACAAGTGAAGTCATGCATGTTGAGTTGTTTTGAGAATTCCATGTGTTTTAGTAAAGTTAGAATGTTGATTGAGATTTATATAATATATGATTAAGATCCATAAGTTTATGCCTATTTGAGGAATTTAATTGATTAGTCTAATAGTTGAGTTTTGGAACCAAACTTGATAAGAATGTATTCATGATGATGCTAAAGCTAAGATCCAAATTTCATGGTCAAATAAGGTTGCCAGAGAAAGATATTCAGGTTTGAATATAACCAAATAATGTGTATTCTCGAGTATAATGGACCAAGGTACAATGATTATTATCTTAGTTGTGGTTATACTTGGCATGACCCTATTCTATATGGTCGCAGTATATACCAAGGAGAGTCCACGGATTGGGAACGTGGAGCTTTGGTAGCCCTTGGATGGACATATATGAGAATACAAAACAACAAAGCTTTTGTACGAGATTGATTCCAGAAGAGGATCCACCGTTTCTCTCAGAGCCCTAGATCCAGCAGCCGCAGGTGCTCCTTGAGCCACCACGACGACGCTCGAGAGAAAGTGGCAACAACGGGCGCAATCCCGCATCTTGCACGGTGAACAACAAAGGGAGAGGGAGCACATACGAGCCCTTCTACGGTGTTCTGTGTCCGCGAGGTAGAGGAGAACGACACAGAGTTCTCACTGGAGATCTTCCCTGTAGAAGCGGCGTGATGGGGAAGCAACGCCAAAGCAGAGAGCCATGGGCGGCAGCCTCTTAGCGACGAGGTTTTGAATCTCTTTCCATGCGCCTGAGAAGCGTAGAAGAACAAAAAGGGGAAAGGGACCTCTTGGCCTCTCGAGTGGAAGCGATGGAGACTTGGAGGTGGCCGATCATCGCCGGGCTAGGGCCACACGGCGGAAGGCGCTTGCAACGCGGACTGGAGTCCGCGTTCGTGAGAAAGAAAGAGCGAGAGGAGCGAGCGGGTTTTCTAGGCCCAAAATGTGAACCGTCCGGCCCCAAACCAGACCAGGCGGGTCGCCCAGGCCAGTGAAGCAGCCGTGCCACGTGGCAGCGGCCTGTTAGCCAGAACAAGGTAAATATCCTAGACAAATATCAGATCTTAGAAAATACATAGTAATTAGCACAATTATCAGAAAAATACAAATAAGGTATCGAAATTCTCAAAAAAATGTGTAGAACCACTTGAAACCATCATATCAACCTTTTTATACTTAAATCTAAGTGATATCATATAAGATGTGTAATGCTTGCTTAATGGATAATAAATATCAAACGATGGTATAAAATTATGAGAAAATGTCAGTAAATCTATAATCATGTCGATAATCCATATAAGGTCAATGATTATGATGTTGATGCTCGAAATTATGTAATTTGCTACATATGGCTAATTAGGGCTATTAACCCTAAATAAAATGTAATAAATACTTTGATGATCAGTAAATGATGAAATTTACAGAGTAGGTTTATATCAGTAATGTGAGGCTAATATGTAAACCTGAGATCAATTTTATGCATGAAATTCATGTTATATGAAGAGCACCCTTAATACATGTTATGAAACCCTAATCTAGGTTAATGATGTAACCTAGGGTTAGTACATGCACAAAAAGGATATGGAAGATAATGTTCAGATAATGAACCATAATCTGGAATATGATATCAATAAGATAATTCTAAGACAAGAATGCAAGTAATGATGCATGTATCCTAATGAGCTAGCTAAACCCTAATGAACCTGATTAGGTTTAAGATGATGAGAACATGATGATCGTATGTGGTCTTGTCTTAATCAGGGTTTGAACGAGACATAGATGACATGAGGAATATATGATTAGGATGTCTCTTTGGAAGGTACGCCATTACCTCTTACTTGGCTTATTATACAATATGCTTGTGTTATGTAGCAGTAAATACTTGACATATGGTATTGGTTGAAATGATTGTTCTTGTATGATATGTTGGTTGATTTTCTATACTTACTGCTATGAACACATCAAACATAATATATCTATTCCATTATATGAAAGCACCAACTCTTTGGCAGTGTGCTTGGTAGTGACCGAACTCTTTGGTAGTGGTCATGTTGTACATATGGAAGCACCAACTCTTTGGTAGTGTGCTTGGACCCACCTCTTTTGTAGTGGTCACATTGTACATATGATCCAACTCTTTGGTAGTGATCATAAAGGCCTTAATGCATTCAACTCCTTGGTAGTAATGCATGTATGAAATAATGGAAAATATGCCTAAAGTTATGTGTTCTCTTTTGTTGATAAACATTCTTGTTCAAGTATATACTTTTTGTTATATTCTTCTGTTACTACCAAGTATTAGCTTTATCTTATTGCCAAGATATGATGAGAGGTATATAAAAGACATGTAGGCGTACTCAGTACAATATTCTTGAATATTGTGCTGACGTGTACCACATGTAATCTTTTATTTAGGTTTTGGCTATATGTTCTTGAAGATCCAGGATAGTTGTGAGTTGTGTGGCGAGCTGATGTACAGGTGGACCTGTTGTCTTATGATCCTATAGTTTAGTGGTAGTATATGTATATGTATAAGTTGCTGTTCAATATGTAATATCAAATGTTGTAACAATTCATGTTGTAATTATATGTTGAATGGTGAACATGTGTTGTATGGTTTTATTATTGTTCATGTATATGTGCTACTGTGTTTCCTTCTGACTTCCTCTGATTTTCTTCTTCTTAGCTTAGTGTGGGGTGTCTAAATCGAGATTCTTACTGAGATGAAGTTTCAATTTAGACGTCACACATCAGATTAAGGTTTAGAAAATCCTGGGACGTCACAATCTTCTCCTCTTTCCCCTACCCATTTTTCTATAAAAATAGTTCTCTGACAATTTTTACTTCTCTAAAGGCTAACAATAGATGGAACGACAAAAGCTTCACTTCTCTGTTGCTATTGTTGAAATAAATTCTCCTAACAATCTTCCAATCTCAACATACAAAATGAAAAAGATGTTGTGCCCAATGGAAATGAAGGTAAGAAGATATGCCCGAATGACCGTTTGCTGTTTCAAAAGGACTATGTCGATATGAAAGAATGTCCAAAATGTGGGACGTCTAGGTACAAAAGGATGATATCGGGTAAGACCAAAATCAAGTCTCCTGCCAAGGTGATGTGGTATCTGCCTATAATATTATGGTTTCAACGCTAGTTTGCTAATATCGTAGATGCAAATATTTTATCTTGGCATGAAGAGGTCAATAAAAATAATGAGATATGCTAGGACGTGCGTCTGATTCCCCGTAATAGAAGAAGATTGATTTATTGTATCCTAATTTGGCAAAGAAGTCAGGAATTTAAGACTTGGACTTTGTACTGATGGGATGAATCTATATGGAACATTAAGCAACCAACATAGCACTTGACATGTCATGATAGTTGTATGCAATTTTCCTCTGTGGTTTTATATGAAGAATAAATACATTATGCTGTCGTTGCTTATATCAGACTCCAAATAACCCGACAATGATATTAATGGTTACCTTGAACCTAAGATTGATGATCTAAAGAAACTATGGGGAGAAGGTGTGATGACTTATGATGCTTTGTTTGCAGAGATATTTAATTTATGTGCTATGCTATTTTGCACTATTAATGACTTTCCTGCTTATCAAAAATCTGGCTACAACGTCAAAGGAACCAAGGCATATCCTATATGTGAGAAAAATTCACATTCTATATGAATAAAACATGGTGGTAAGACTACATATCTTGGTCATTGAAGGTTTGTTCCAAAGGTGCATCCTTGCCAAAAGTTGCCTAAAACATTCAATGGCTCAATTAAGGAATAGACTGTCCCTAAACCTATGTTAGGGGATGATGTTTATGCCAGAGTAAACAACATTGTAAATCATTTTTGTAAGAGACCATGTACTACTTCCAAAGGTGGAAAGTCTTTATTCCAAAAGGGGTCGATGTTTTGGGATCTTCTTTATTGGAGTTATGTGACAATTCAACATTGTATCGATGTCATGCATGTTGAGAAAAATGTATGTGATAACATTATTGGCACTCTATTGAATATACACGATAAGACTAAAGATGACATAAAATCCAAAATAGATCTACATGAAATGGGTATAAGGAAAGGATTAACAAAAGAAGTTGCCAAAGGTCGCACACACATCTACCTCCAGCTTGTTAACCCTGTCTACAAAGGAGAAGTGAACCTTTTGTGAGTGCTTACGTAATGTTAAGGTACCATAGGGATACAACCAATATCTGTAGAGTTGGTACGAACGAAAGATCTGAAGCTGATAGGTATATTACCGGTGGCTATTCGATCCATTTTTTCCTAACCATGTAAAGTTTGCAATCACCGGGATTTGCTTTTTCTTCAACACTGAAGCAAAGTAATTGATTATGAGATTTTAGATAAGTTGCAAAGAAAAGTGGTCATTACCCTATGTCAACTTGACAAATATTTACCCCTTCATTCTTTGACATCATGGTACATCTAGTTGTCCATTTGACTAGGGAAGTGAAAATGTTGGGTCCAATTTTCTTGCATTGGATGTATCTATTTGAGCGGTACATCAATGTTTTCAAAGGTGATGTTTAGAAATGTTGTCACCCCGAAGGGAGTATCATTGAGGGTTATATTTCTAGAGAGGTTATGGAATTTTGTAATGACTTTTTGAGTTGTAATAAAAATCCTACTAATAATGTGAATTATGTTTATTCCGACAAAGGTATTTCAGAAGAATGACATATAAATATCGATCGTGAACAGTGGGAACAAGCACACTGGTACCTTTTACACAAAATTGACCATGTGGGCATTTATATCACTGAACACACCCACGAAATTAAGACAAGTTATCCCCGAGCCAATTCAATGTGGCTTGCTAGAGAGCATAATCAGACATTTATTTGGTGGTTTGAAAAGAAAGTATTCAATCAACTATATCAGATACCAAATGATGTTACAAAAACTATCAAATGACTCACGTACAAGCCAAAGACCCACGTTACATCTTATGAAGGGTTTGACATAAATGTATTTTCATACTACACAAAACATCGAGATGATAAGAGTGTCGTCCAAAATAGTGGGGTCATCTTTCATGTATCTTCATTATATTTTTCTAGTACCAAGGATAAGAGTCCACTTGAAGGAAATATGTCTTATTATGGTGTCATTGAAGACATATGAGAAATTGACTATATAGAGTTTAGAGTTCCATTATTTAGGTGTAAATGGGTGATAACAACAAAGAAGTTGTAGTGGACGAACTTGATTTCACAATAGTGAATTTTGAGTGGACATGCGAGAAGGATGAACCCTTCATCTTGGCATCACAAGTCAAACATGTATTCTATATTAACGATCCTATAAAAGAAAATTTCTCTATCATTATTCATGGGAAAAGATAGTTCATTTCAGATCTTATTGATGAAGAAGAGTACTATGACATGTATGATCACTCAAGTCAATTTTCTGTTGGCTTACCGAGTGTAAATGCTGAATTTAACACCGATGAGTATACACGTGAAGATCACACAACATGTATATTAGTTTAAGATATACTATTCATATGAGGTCTGGCTTTTTTGTATTATATAACATATTTATTTGTTCATATGTGATCTGACTTTTTTATATTGTGATCTGACTTTTTTCATATGTTTACCTTTTATTTTATAGATGGCATATGACTAGGATCACAATGGTCCCGAGCGTGAGGAGCATGAGTGTGATGATCCTAAGCATCCTGACCAAGGTGCTGATGATGGTGATAAATCAAAACATATATATACAAACATTGTTTAATTTACATTTACAAATACATCTAATTTTGTATCATAGGTCAAGAAACATTGCTATATTTTTTTATTTATAGTATATATTATTGAAACCTATTAGCCTTATGTCATATAATTTCAAGGCTCAATGATGAACAAATCAAGAAAAAATGAAAATTTTGGAACCTATCTTCACTAACACCTCTCTAGGGTTCCTCATACCTCCAAAAGTGACAACAATGATTCTTTAGAATCATTCCAACCATTCTGGGTGTAAAAAAGATGATAAAGTACAATCTATAGAGGTCTAGTATATAGAGTCGCTAGATCTCTAATCAATTGACTGGCGATAGATATATGAAGACAGAAATACATAAACCTACAACTCATGAAATGGATGTTGACTGGGGCCTCAAGTATATTGGTTATATCTTAAATGGATTGATTGGAAGCTCTACATATAGATCAAAAGAAGGTAGTCGATTGACTGCATCATTAGGAAATTGAGAATCACAATTAGGGTGGTTTCAAAAACCTTAAACTTTCACCCTAAGCCTCCAAAAGCTATAAAAAATCCATAAAATATGAGGGAGTAGATCCAATTTCTTCCATTCAAGATTAAGTGCTTGGTAGAAAAAACAACCAAAGTCAAGAAAGGAACAAGAAGGAACTAACCCATGCAAATTTCAGACTCCACCGATCACATCAGGAGGAATTTAGAGATTCTCTCCCTCTTTACATGGTTGTTTCTTGTATATTATTCTCCATATCATATATTTATGATGTATATCTCGAATTCTTACAAGTTGTTTATTCTAATCATTTTTAAGTATAAATACATAATCTAATTAGTCCTAGGGAATAACCCCATGAAACAAATTTTATATTCTACTTAACTCTCCATGTCTTGGCTTGGTTACTAAATATATGCTATTTTACTTAAGATTAATGATAATTATGTGTTTATCCATAACTATTTTTATATTTAACAAAAAAATAACTCAAGAGGTTGAGTTTGGGTTATACTAATGAAGCATGCAATTCCCTCAAAAACATAAGTAGAAGAGAGATTTGTGGATAGAATAGCATGCTTAATTGATTATTGAGAGTTTGAACATCATGATAGAATATCTATATAGAGTTGGACCTGAGAGGGGATCAAATCTTCATGAAAATGGAAAATAAAATAATCATATTCCAAATATG
This sequence comes from Alisma plantago-aquatica, assembly GCA_963693085.1. Classification (NCBI taxonomy): domain Eukaryota; kingdom Viridiplantae; phylum Streptophyta; class Magnoliopsida; order Alismatales; family Alismataceae; genus Alisma; species Alisma plantago-aquatica. Next base: position 1,388,179,745 of record OY856409.1, read on the forward strand.
AAGGAAAGGATGAACTTCATCATTTATTAAATGGTAGATATAAGTATCACAAAGCATAAAAGCTAATAATAAGTGAGAACAAAACTATTAGATAGTACCAAATTTGATATACAACTGTTCCTAACCATGAAAGGTGGTATATTTAAAGGGAATGAGATACAACAATTAGTACATGAGCCTAATTTCAGAGGACAAACCGTTCATTCTAAGATATCCTCATATCTGCATCATGTAAATGATATTCCTGAGTCATTGTCAACTAATGGTCCTACACATAGGTGGTTTTGGGAACAACACCCAATAAAATGTGGAAACATAAGGCATATCAAATCACATATGGGTATGCACATATAAGCAATATTGGGTATTATCATGTGTTACAAGCACAAAAGGGGTATTCTCAAGAAAGTGAAGGTTATTAACGTATGGGTAAGTTGCAAAAGAATAATAAAAAGAATAGACAATGCAATTTAAAGGAAACATTTGAGATTAACCTTTTTTCAATAATAATCTTTCAACATATCACAATAACAAAATTTTTTAAAAACAAATTAAAATAAATTACTTAAATTAGGGCCATAAAATCATACGAATATGGCCCAAAAAGTAAGGGTGGCAGCACACACCTCGCATTGAATACACACACCTTTCTAAGTATGGTTGTACATAAGTACCACTACTTTAGAGACATCAGTCAAAACATTTAGCATGTATAATAGGGAGGAAATATTAGAATTTTAGTCATTAACCACATCAAGTATTTCAAAGGCATAGTAGGAGGGGTCAAATGACCCATACGAAGAGAATAGATTGATATTCATAGTAATATCAAATGATATCAATTTGGGGAAGTAGAAATTTAGTCTAGAAATAAAAAGGAGTAATGTTCAACAAGCTACCTCATGGTAAGAAATTTGTGATAGTAGTCAGTTAAATTCCTAAACATAAATAGGGTTTGCACATACCTCACACAACATGCCTTATCATCTAAAAATACTCCTATTGTATAGATTCAAGTCTTACAATATGTAGTTTCAAGTATCAATATTTTTAGGTCAATAATGATTCATGTAATTGATTAAACCCTAGAACAGACCTTTCAAAAAACTCTGGCTTTGATCCTAAAAACTACACCAATAAACCAAGCACATTTTTATGATTTCACAAACATACAATGCTATTTGTATACGCCATTAATTAGTTATGATTGTTTCAAATTAAAATATTTTGTATATTTAAATAAAATAAAGAGTCATGCTAAATGACTATTATTCCCTTCACACTTGATATTGGCTAACAGAATGTGACATGTCATATTTGTCATTTGTCAAAGGCCAAACCTTGCACGATCATTATGAATTAGAAAGGTCAAGGACTACAATTCCTTGAGTCCCTATAGATAGCCCAAGAGATGGACAAGGGCATGAGAGGGAACCCATAAGGGGGTTTGTCTCCCTTACTCTTCAGCATGTTGTGATAGCTTCAACATCTCAACCAACATCCCATCTCATGCCACACTCATCCTCACACCGGGGAAGAAATCACAATGTGCTCGCGAGATTGTGGTAGACACATCGTGCCAAATTTCAAGGTCAGTGGACATTGGGGATAGAAAATTTCATCTTTGCCATGAACTCTGGGGAGACACCAATGGATAGATGTTTGGTGAAATCCAGGAGAAATTGGGATAAAAAAGTAGAAGAGATGCCGATGGGCACCTCACGAGGTTGGAACATCATCATAGCATTATGGAAAAGTCATCTGACCACTAGATATATCAAATAAGTTGGGAATACAAAGAGAATATGTGACATCAAGGTTTAGAAAAAAAAGATTTAAGATCCAAAATTGTGATACTATGTAACATTCAATTAGAGAAACACTATGTGATGCTTTTCCAAGAACTCATGAAGAGGTTGGTATGGTTTTAGTAACCAAGGGCTAAGGGTTCCTCATACCAATAAGATTTCATAATGGGAAAGATGATGACACTTATTGTTAGGACATATCTGTAGGACTTGAGACAAACTGAATGCATATAAATGACATGAATGGCTTAATCATTGTTACCTCTTGGTCAACTGGGATACGGTGGCATGGGAGCGTGCTTCAGAGATCCATTCTTCATAGATGAAAGTGGGATTTGTAAGCCCAAAATAGGAGATCTTAAGATCGATTGGTTGTTCCAGGTGATAGAAGGGAGTCTAAGCTACATTTCTGGGTAGATGTGAGATGATATGATTTGGTGGAGATGAATTTGTGTTCTATGAGAGTGGTGGATGTAGAGGGGCAAAGAATACGTATTCTCTAGGCTCAAGTGTGGGTGATTCAAGGTTCATTGGATTCAAGAGGGCTATACATATCTATTAGAAAAGAACCTCAAGAAATTTTTGGGAGTAGAGGAAGAATGGAGAGAAAATATTTGATGCGTTGAAATAGCTTTAAGGTGGGGAGTTGGAGGTTAAAGATAGAGTCCACCTACCCAACCCAACAGACCCACATGATACATAAGAATACCAACTACAGTCAGATTCATGTGACATTCAAATATATCTAGAACTTTGGTAAAAATGTGCGTGACAATGCATAAATCACATAAATAACATTTAAACCTACATTATATATTTTTAATTTCTTTTAGGGGTGTATTTGGTATCCAATTAATCCCAAATTTGATAGATAGACTAATTTGAGTATTATGAACATGAATATGGACTAAGATTTGTGTTTTGAAATCATTTTACATTACTATTATCTACTTGTTCTTTGAATACTTAATTATAGAAGAATTTTTAATTAATTAACCAAACAAATGGAATATTTAGTATTCTTTACAATCCTTCCACACTCCGATCCTACAAACACTCTCGAGTACCAAATTAGAGTAGAACATATTATTCACATATTTATACATCAAACCCTATTACATTATGTTTTATGATTATGTTATCTTTGAACCCCCTATGTCAAAGGTGTTTATGAAGCCTTTTATTATTTGACTTTAATAAATCATATAATATCTAAATTAGAGGAATACATGACCTTAATATTATTCTAATAAAGAATGGCCTATAGGGGAAAGGTTAACCTAGATATTTAGATTCGAGTATGTTGCAACACTCCATCCCTTAAACATGATTTCATACTCAAAATCAATCCAACGATAGTCCGGTATTCCATATTATATTATATTACCAATTTATAGATTTCTACTTTCCTTAGGGTAATGGATCTTTTCATATCAACTTCTATATCCCACTAGTAGTTCATTGCGTAGGTCAACCTATAATACTACACACATCACTTATGTATTAGTCTTCTCATAGTAGATATCAAACTAGGGATGTTTCACCAAGACCTAGTATCATCATACCACATTATATTCATTGTGGTTACCTACTCTGTTATTGTGATTTCACCATCACGTTATCATGGGCAACATCAACTTTTTTAAGGGTAAAATTGACATGCTCGTGGTTTCTAGGTCTTAGTGCAATTGATTTTTTGAATCTTGTAAACATGGGTGACGAATCTTTGTAAACATGCTTCCTCATGGAATCAACCATGTTATGATGTTGAAGTTGGTAGACAATGCTTATTGAAGAACCACCACCTCACCAATTATTGTCATCATTTTTTATCATTATTACTTTCTCTTATAATTATCATATTTTTGTTTTAAGATTAAAAGTACATGTTAGGGTATAAGACACATATTTTTTTCTTTTATTTTTAGCTTTTGGGTTACCTCTCATGTTGCATCTAAATTTATCTTGGACAATTTATTACCTTGTGTCTCAAAAATAAGCCACACCATATATCTAGGTAGACTAGCGTCAAGATGTAAAATTAGGATTTTGTTTGCAAATATATTTACCATTCAAATTTGAGCATTATAGTGTAATGTGTGCATGTTATTAAAATATACATCCAGATTTTGACAAAAAAATTTAGGCAATGAAGTATTGATTAAAGTTTAGCGAGTTTATTATGATCACATAGGCAAGGGTGCATAATAATTTAAGTTTAACACCATTAGTGTTCTTATCCTAGTTTTTTCGACTAGGTTTATTCATATTATTCATGTTATATCAAATTTGGCATATAAGACACTAGGTTTAAATTTTCAAGAATATTTTTTCTTGGCTATCTAGATTACTTATGTTCAACATTTTAGTTAAGCAAAGATAATTGATAGACTTATTTTAATTACCCAAGTACCATTCATGGTGGTAAAATTGCTAAGGCATACTCATGAACTCTGTTTATGAGGCAGCTACCTGAATCTACATTACTATTGGAGGAGACACACATAATACTTACTACAACCACTGTTAGGATCATATAGTGATTGAGATAAATCACATTCACAATGGACCACACGTTCAAGACTTGACCCCTTAAAAGGGTTAATCTATAACTCAGATAAACATTTAGAGAGGTGGGTGGATCAACTAGATTTTATGCATCCAAAACTTCATCTTCATACTCTCTACACAACACTTAGGACTAGAGTCTTAGGTTGATCATGCTCCTCAAGTATTTCTTCACTAAAGGATCTCTCTACAACTAAAACTTTCTTGTGGTTGGGACTTTCTTCCAAAAACTATCTATAAATATTAAAGATTTTCTTCTTGTACATATAATTTAATAACGAAAATAAGTTTTACAATGTTCACTTTGTGATGGAAATTGAAAAAGGTGCCAAAATGACCCAAGAACCAAGTCAACAACTTTTTATTACCCAACACCTATATAATTATTATGTGATCACTCCATTCAACTAAAAGAGCTAATTCTTTAGACGTATAAAATATTATACAAATGCATTGATAACATATAGTCGTAAGGGGAGAGAAAGGTTTTCTAGTAAATATATCAACTGATTTTAGGTCCTACTAGGAAAGTCATCCACCATTCTCCATGTCATCCTTAAACATAATTTACAATGACGAATCTTGAGACCTAAGGGAGTGATACAATTATCCAATGTTATTAGTAGAGATTTAGGTTTCCCTTCTCACTTGCTAGTTTGCAACCATGGTGTCATACCAAGACAAGTGTGAACTATATATCCAAATTACCGACCATCTCATTCACTAGGCAATGTAATTACACTATGGAGATGAGAGAGGCAAACTCCTAAGAATATTTATAGAATTAATAGCTTACATCATCCAACCTCATGCATGAGGATTAACTATTTCAAAGAGGATGGTATTTATCCCTTAGATAGATGTCTTTGGGCACAAATATGTTGAGATACTCCATGTTGAAGGCAAAGCATGCTTAACCACAATAGAGCATGTTCAGATTATCACTTAGTAACAGTGGAATCATCCAAACCATAAATATTATGTCAAGATTCTATGTTTGTTATCCATTCAATCATAGTCCTCATCATGGACATGTTTGAAACATGCTAGAAAAAAATTGGGGAACAATTGAAGATGGAAACTAGATTTAATCCTAGCTATAACTATCTGAGTCAACCAACACTTTATTGTGGTCAATCTAGCCTTTGAGAAAGTAGGAGATACAAGCTAATAGACATTAGAGTCAAATCTTATGTAGTGATACCTCCTCCATGGAGAGGGTAGGGATGATAAAAGTTTGTGCAAATACCAAGTTTCAGCCATGATATTGGCGTGGGAGGGGTAGTGACTAGTATTTGAAAATATTGAAATCCTAATTGGTATCTCACTATGAAGAAATAGGTATATCAAGAACCTCTAAAGGGTTTCCTACTACGTAGATAAGGAACAGTTTGAGAATAAATTGGAATAGTCAAGTTACCGACATCTTAGGATTTGATACCATAGTGCAAAGAGTTGAAACCAAGAGGGGATTCACTCTTCACAAAATTGAGAAATAAAACCATCCTATTCCAATTATAAAGAAAGGATAAAATTTATTATTTACCAGATGGTATATATATGTATCGGATATCATAAAGTTAATAAGAAGCGGGAACAAAACTATTATATAGTTACAAAATTTCATATACAATTGTTCCTCAATGTAGAAGGTGGTATAACAAAAGAAAATATGATACATCAATTAATACACACACCTAGGTTCATATGACAACCTGGACATTTCATACTATACTCATGTCCACATCATGTAACTTATCACCCTGAGTCATTGTCATCTAACAATCATACATGTGGTAGTTTTGGGAACAACACCAAGCAAAAAGGAATCCAAAGTCTGCACTAGATCACGTTTAAGTATGTGCATATAAATAATATTTGGACATTACCATAGGCTACAAGTACAAAAGGGGTATTTCTAGACAAAGAGAGAGCTATCAACATATGCGTAAGTTGCAAAAAAAATAATAAAAAGAATGAGACATTGTACTTAAAGGAAATATTTGAGATCAACATTCTTGCCATAGTTATCTTTCACCAAATCACAATAACAACAAATTTTCACGTACTAACTATGTGGACTAAGAATACCTAAATTAGGGCCATAACACTATATGATCACACCCTAAAAAGTAAAGATGGAAACACTCATCCCAAACGGAATATAAACTCCATTAATAAGTATGGTTGTACATAAGTACCAATACTTTATATATTTTAGTTAAACATGTATCATACATATAGAGAGGAATGATCAACATTTCAATCATGAATCACATAAAGTATTTCAAAGGAACAACAAGAGGGGTTAAAAGACCCATACCAAGAGAATAGTTCAGTAATCACACTAATCTAGATGTTATCAATTTGGAAAAATAGAACTTTAACTTAGATAAAAAAAGCAACGTTCAACAACTTGCCTCACTGCAGGAAAATATGAATTGCTGTCAATTAAATGCCCAACATAAATAGGTATATTCAAATACCTCACTAATCATGCCTAAGTATCCATAAGTACCCCTAATATATAGATTTAAGTCTCCCAATACATAATTTCAATGTATAAGTATTTTTTGGGTTGTTAATGATTCATACAATTGATAAAACCCTGAAAAAGTCCTATTGGAAAGCTCTAATTTAGAATCTGAAAACCACATCAATAAGACAAGCACATTTTTTTTCTCTAAAAAACATATAATCTTATATTATTTTGATACACCAATAGTTAGTTATTATTTTTTCAAATTCAACTATTTCTATTTTCTTAAATACAAGAAATAGTCATCTAAATGGCTGTTATGCCCTTCACATATCAAAATATTGGCTAAATAAATGTGAGAAGACATATTTGTCAACTTCTACAGTCAAAACCTTGCATTGTTGTTATTGAATTGAAATGGTCAAAGACCAAAATGTTGTTAGGCCCTAAAAATAGCATGGGAGCTGGACAAAGGCATGAGAGGGAATCCATAAGGGGGATTTTCTCCCTCCTCTCCCGTGTTTCATGAAAGCCTTAACAACTTAGTTGGCATTCCTCCTCATGACATACTCATCCTCACACCTGGGAGGAAATCTTGGCAAGCTTACAAAACTTTGACGGACCCAACAAGCCCAATTTTGAGGTTAGTGGACAATGGGGAAGAAAAAAGGTCATCTCTTTCATGAAGGCAATAGAGACAAAAAAATAGATAGATGTCCGGTGAAATCTAGTGGAAAATGGGGTCACCTAATATAGAAAAGAGGCCAACGAGTACCTCATGAGGTTAGAACATCATCATAACATTGTAGAATAGTAGGTTTTCCAAAAAAAAAAATTAAATGAGTTGGGAATATAGACAGAAACTAGAAATGTCCAGGTCCATATGGATAAAATAGAAGATCTAAGAGAAGATACCGTGTATCATTTAACTAGAAAAACACCTTGTGGATCTTCGCTAAGACCTCACAATTAGGTTGGCATGGTTTTTGGTATCTAGCAACCATGGGTTCCTCATATTGGTGAGACCTCAGAACTGGAAGGACGAAGGATATCATTGTTGGGACGGATCAGTAGGACTCAAGACAAGCTGATTGTATATAAATGAAGGGAATGGCTTGAGGACTGTTACATCTTGGTCTATCGGGCTACTGTGGCATGAGCACACACGGTCTAGATCTAAAATTCAGAGATGAAGTTGGGATTTGCCAACCTAACATAGGAGATATTGGGAGCAATTGGTGGTACCATGTGAAGGAAGGAAGCTTGGGTTATATTTGTTGGTAGATGTGAGATGATACAATTTGGTGTAGAGGGATTCATGTTCTATGAGAGTGGCGTCTACAGAGGGGGAGTGGCATTTCATATCTAGTGATTAAGAGAGGGTGAGTTAGAGCTCACTATATTCGGGAGAGAAGATAGAGATGTAATGGCAAAGAAGCCATGAGATTGAGTAGAAGAAGAATGATGAGAAAAGTTTCAACACGTTAAAATAGTTGCATGCGCACAGGGGAGCCAAAGGTGGAAGTCAAAGTCCACCTACCCGACTAGCCTGCGTGACACATAGTAAAATTGACTATTGTCTGATTTGCATGACATTTGAATGAATTTGAAACTTTGGTCAAAATGAGTGTGACTACACATACATCACATAAATGATATTTGAACTTACATTCTATTTTCTAAATTGCTTTAGGAGTGTATTTGATATCCAACTATGCCCAAAATTGACATCTAGCCTAATTTGAGTATGAGTAAGACAAATATGGCTTTATATGTGTATTATGAAATAATTTTGGCATCCCGTTTATCTATTTTTCTTTGATTACTTAATTAGATAATAATGACTAATTAATAAGACAATTGAAATGGTACCTTTACAATACTTCTACACTAAGCTTCTAGGGACACTATAGAGTGCCAAATTAGAGTAAAACATATTAATATACATTTATACATCAAACCTTATTGTATTATGTTATCTTTAAACCCCCTATGGTAAATGTGTTTATAAAGGAATTTATTATTTACCTTAATTAATCATATATATAAAAAATTAGGGGAAAAGGAATTACTATTATCCTAATAAAAAAGGGCTTAGAGGAGAAAGGTTAACCTAGATACTAAAATTATACCATGTTACAATTTTTTTATTTACAATAGTTTTACCTATAAATGAAAGGGGAATCGGAAATCATCTAATAATTTCTCCACATATCAATAATCAAGGCTCGTGAAAAGTTATTTACTAGAAATTACAAGTTACATGGCAGTGAATCCCTAAATCTAACTCTTCCTCAAATCAATTTATTGCTAAAGATACATTCTTTATTGATTTTAGTTTGATCACATAATTTTAATGATTTATCCTTCCTAGATAATCTGATAATACTTTAGTAAAACTTCTTTTCTCTATGTAAGATCGATCCTAAAGTTCTATTTTTTCACCATTCTCTTATGGGAGATCGAGGTTGTTTCAGACATTTCAATTACTGTAAAAGGTTTCTTCTTCTTTTACTTATACTATTGATTCTTTATTTCAATATAATCAATATATACATGTGTGCTAGTCTTCCTATTTTCTTCTTCTTAATGTAACGAAGGAACTCTCTTACAACTAGATTCGGATACCAAGCATGCACTATGCCACATTATACTTTATAAGAAGCAAGGAGCGTGTAAGATGGCAAAAGAAGAAAACACTTTGTGACTATGCCATGCCGACCATATACCACACCATGATATATGCCATCAACCCGACCATCAAGGCCAACAACTTTGTGACAAAGACACACCTCATCCAGATGATTCTACAAAAAAAGTGTTTTGGAACGAACAATGGAGACACGAATGAGCATATCCAATGCTTCATGGACTTATGTGATACATACAAGATTAAAGGTGTATGAGATGCCATCTCTTTGAGTCCACCTATTTTACTTTTCTCTATGAGATTGAGAGCTCCACTGGTACAACAACATTCCCAACAAAGATATGTGAGGAGCTCATAAAGGGATCTATCATAAAACTCATCCCACCAGGCCTTATAGGAGGAAAATAATAGATTTCATGGAATGGAAGAATGAGTCTGTCTATGAGTTTGTGAGGTATTTGAGGATATGCACCGAAAATATCCACATAATGGCTTGGAGGCAGGGATTGTTTTCTGCATTCTTAGGTTGTTGGCATTTAAAAAAAGAAACTTTTTATTTTGTCCCAATGGTAACAAGAAGAGTTCTTTTTACAAAATGTTACTAAGGGGAAAGTGCTCATGGTGGCATTCCCTAAATGTTAAAGAACAGTTCCTTGACCGTTATCAACTTGATCAAGACTTTTTTTGTTAAGTGTAGTAATTTAGTGGTCGCCTGAAAAACAAAAGTCATAGGGTAGAGGAACGCTATCCTACCTTCATGTTTACGACAATGGGCTCCCCCTGCGACAGTTGATATGCAGAGTTGGAGATCATTTTTAACTTTTTAGATGGATATCAAAGTCTTTCCAAGAATTTGTTTCCTGACCAATGTTAGTCTTGTCGTATATATTGGAAATAAAAATAGGAAATTTGGAAATAAGAAGATGTTACCAGACTCGTAGAGGTAGTGAGGAATACATTGTCCTTGAGAGTATTTTGCTTTACTTGATGATGTAGGTCGGTGCAGTAGCAATTTTTGCGGCCACTCTCCCATGATACATCAACCATTAGATCGGCGATGCGTACACACACAAGTTGCAACATCCAAGAAAACTATATATGATCATTCTTCTAGTGATCACCAACACAAGTGTTTACGTGGACATTGGCAAACAGAGAAGCACAAAAAAAGTCAAAAGAGAGTTTTCAGTTTTTAGATATTCTGAAAGATTCACAAAAGCCTTTATTTATTAGGAGCGTTCCACAAATGAAAGGATGTGAGCGGTTGCAGTCGCTAAACAAACAAATTTATTCCGAGGCTGCGCTCATGCAAGGACCGCTCAAGAGTTGGGATTTGCATGCCTTGCACGCGGGACGCAATGTACACCGACACGGCCGGTTAAAGAATTTCTAGACCGGGCCGGTCCAAATCCAATTGGACTGTTCCACCATGCTTGTGTGACACCCATGTCCCATTTTGATCCTCAAATATTCAATCGATAAGGATTCATATATAAGGAGGGGATAAATTTTAGAGCTCTCCCACATGGGACTAAAACTCTACTTCTTATATTTGAAATACTATAAAACACAACAAATCTTTGAGGCATAGACTTTACATTTTGTGGTACCATAAGTGTAGCATATCTTTAAATAGGAAAAGAAACTCACATGATTCATGATAGTAGACAAGGGATTAGGGTTTTTATTGTTCTTCATAGTGCAGAGGGGAGAGTTGGAGTTGGAATGGTATGTACAATGGTTAAGAATCCCCCCACCCATAAAAGAAGATTTAGAAAAAAACCTACAGTGGTTTACCAAAACCCAAGTCAAGCCAATACTAACTTATCCTTATACTATATTTATATATTAGTGTAAAATTGTTCTTCTTTATTGTTTTGATACCCCATTTTTTCTCACTCACATGCTTATATATTAATTCACTGGGTAATGATGGAGTTCATCCCATTTCCACATTTTATCATTTTCCCTCATTTTTTACATTTCCTCACATTTTTTACATATTTAATCCATCCATTTTCACCACTTTAACCCAGTTTGGGCTTTCTAAAAGTGCACTTATTCTTCAATTCTACCTTAAATATGTTATTTTTTTATAGATTATCCAATTGAATTGTCTGGATTTAAATATTCTCTTTCTAATCGTCTTTTCTTAAAAATTTGAGAGATAATTTTGACTTATCTTCTCCCTTAAATAGGTTATCTTCACAAATTTCCCAGTTGAATTGTTTGAAAAAGAATATTTCCTTTATACAACTGCTTTTTTTTAGAAATATTTGCGAGATAACTTTGACTTATCTTTCTGTGCACATTTTCTATAATTTTCTATAAGAACATTCCTACAATA